>CAUYRT010046642.1:0-15222 GCA_963574885.1 Lepilemur ruficaudatus | reverse complement strand
GTGGACATGGGAGTTGGAGAGAACCAGACCCTTTGAAAATTAATCAAGAAAAGAGGTCTTGGGCTGGGAGGGGTGGCTCACACCTGTAAATCCTAGCACTCTGGGAGGCTGAGGCGGGAAGATTGCTTCAACTCAGGAGTTCGAGACTAGCCTGAACAAGAGCAAGGCCCCGTTTCTACTAAAAATAGAAAAAATTAGCTGGGCACCATGGCACATGCCTGTAGTCCCAACTACTCAGGAGGCTGAGGCAGACGGACCGTTTGAGCCCAGGAGTTTGAGGTTGCAATGAGCTATGATGACACTGCACTCTAGCCTGGGCAACAGAGAGAGACTATGTCTCCAAAAAAAAAAAAAGAAAAGAGGTTTTTATTTGATTTCTTAACTCTTGCATTTTTCCCAGGATCCACTATCTATCAATGCAATTCTAAAATTTTTTTGTGTATCTTTAGTTAATTATCTTTTCTAATACTCACTATGGAAAAGCCAGCAGTTGGGGAATTGCAAGGGGGGACTTAAAAGAAAGGACAACTTCTTGTCCCCTTCCACCCAGAGATGACTATTACCATGTATGGCCTTTGGCAATTTGAAGTAGCACACACCACTTTCCCTCATCTTCCTTTATTGCTTTTATTTTATACCCTACCTCATGTAGTACATAACCCGACCCATGTCTCCAGAACTCACTTGATTGTTGATTCCAGCCAATTCTATAACCTGTCAATTTTACCACCTGAAGACTCTAAGCTGCCTCCGAAGATAAGCAAACTGTCCATGTTCCCAAACTCAGCGACAATATTTCCTAGGCTTCACACCCCTACCTCACTCCTATTTTCTACTCCCCCAAACACATACCAAAATTACACTCACATAACTGCAATTATATTTAAGATTATCAGTCACTAAGGAAGAGAGAAGTTCTTGCCCCTTAATTTGTAACCACAGAACATTAACCAGATCTTCAACGGCCTTTTCATTTCGATCCCCAGAGGCTGACCACATTTACCAATTAAGTTACTACACTTTAGTTGGTTCTTTTTTTTTTTTTTTTTTTTGCTAGACTCCAGGCTTCTTTTTTTCCCTTTTTGGTCTTGGTTACAAACATAAAATATGAACAGAATTGCACATAGAGGAATGCTATTCAGAAACTGCATGGCACAGAGATGGTATAAAAGTTTTTCTCATGGTGAATTTTAACTTTTAATCCTCACTAAAGATAAAAGATGCAGCCAGCTTCTATCGAAAAAGATAGTATCTACCACTGGAATCAGTTGCTTCTCTTCTCACGCCAGTGAAATGCTCTGCAGCTTAATGACCGTTATTTGATGGTATCCCCAAATGGACTGAACTTCCAGGTCAGCTTGGCATGGGCTGTACATCCCCACAAGGCACCGAATAAATGAACAAATTTTGTACTAAATACAAATACTTCTCTATATTTTTTTGTACATTCTAGTCTTGGCATCACACCAAGATTATACCAGAGATGTAATTTTGACTGTTATAGAATATAATAGGCTCAAATAACTGTTGATTTCCAAAAAATTAGCAGTAGTGTTTTCTAGACAGTAGGATGGTAAACGTTCCCTCTTCATCTTTTCCAAAACTATTCCTAATTTTGTAGAAAACGGTGTGTATCATATTAATAGGCAGGAAAAAAACACTCAATAAAAATATTTTGATTGTGTACAAAAATTTAACCCTAAAAAATTCCTATGAATAGAGGTTATACTTCGGATAACCTCCACTGGGGCACGATGAGACTAAAGAAGTTGGTTCAGAGATTAGCATTCAGGGACCACCTGATAAAAGTAATTTGCCTCAAGACAACGTAGCTAGGAAAGCTAGAGATCGGAAGAGAGGAGTACAGTACTCAGGAAGGTTGAAGGGAAGAACACTTGTGAGTTAGGTAGATAGTCCAAATCTCATCACAAATGAAACCAGAATAGTTTCTTTTTATTTTTTTAATTTTTTTTTAACACTTTACTTTTGTTTACATGTTTATTATTAAAGGATACAACTCGGGAACAGCCAGATGAAAAGATGCATAAAGCAAGGTACGGGGAAAGGGTGTGGAGCTTCCATGGCCTCTCAGGGTAAGCCACCCTCCACGTGCTCAGCAGTCCACAAGCTCTCTGAACCCCATGGTTCAGGGAGTTTTATGGAGGCTTCATCACGTAGGCATGATCGATTATTATTTTTTTTTATTTCAGCATACTATGGGGGTACAAATGTTAAAGTTATGTATATTGCCCTTGCCCCCCCCTTGAGTCAGAGCTTCAAGCATGACCATCCCCCACATGGTGCACATTGCACTTATTATGTATGTGTATACCCATCCCCTCCTCCCCCACCCCCCCGCCCCCCCGTCTGCCCCACTCCCGATAAATGTTACTCCTAAATGTCCACTTAGGTGTTGATCAGTGAAACCGATTTGCTGCTGAGTACATGTGGTGCTTGTTTATCCATTCTTGGGATACTTCACTTAGTAGAATGGGTTTCAGCTCTATCCAGGAAAATACAAGAGGTGCTGTATCACCATTGTTTCTTAAGAACAGTTTCTTTTTAGATAATAATACTACTAGCTTATGTGGGTGAAAGTGACATCCCTACTACTCCTCCCAAGAACTTGGAACTAGGTACATGAGATCCCTTCAAGCAAACTTACAATAATGAACTGGAGGAAAGACGTGTAGATTCACCATAACACGGCAGACCTGAGGGAGGAGGAGTCGAAGAGAGGAGGTCCTGTCCTCAGAATCAAGCCAGCCTTCCCCAAGCCACATCCTACCTCAAAGACCAGCTGAAATCTCCTTGAATAGGATGAAAGGGCTTTTCCCTAGGGAGACAGGGGAGGTCTTTCCTTCTTCCAGATGGGTGGGCAGGACCAGTCTGCAAAATATCTCCTTCTCAGGACCCCTGATGTGGTTTTCAGATTTAGCCTCATCCACCTGGACACATATGGACCCAAGATGCCCAGAAAGCTGCCATCTGCTCACTCTGCTGCCTGTAGTTAGTGAAGTTCCCATTAGAACGAAGCTACCTGTGCTAAAAGGATTCATGAAAGCCCGGACCCTGCAGGATCAGCCGGAGGGTTGTCCTGTCAATGCTGGCTTTTAAGCAAGGCCACTTCACAGAGCTTCCAAACGGAACCCAAAAAGGCATTGTGCTTCCCCCCCCACCTCTGCCTCAACTCCCCTAGTCTCAGCTGATGTTCAATGAGGGTATATCCCAACATTTGCATCTTTTTAAATTTTGTTTTATTGACAAATAAAAAGATACATTTACCATGTGCAACATGATGTTCTGAAATATGCTTACATTGTGGAATGGCTAAATTGAACTAATTAACATGCAGTACATCACATACTTACTGCTTTTTGTGGTCAGAACTCTTAAAATTTACTCTCAGCGATTTTCAGGAATGTAGTCCACTGTTACTAACTGTAGCCACCATGCTGCACAATAGGGCTTCAAACTTATTCCTCTTCAACTTATTCCTCCTAACTGAAATTGTGTCCAATACTTGCTTCTTAATAGAGGATGATAATCATTGAAAGACTGAAGAGCATTTTAGAATTTAACTCTTAAGACAGGTTAAGGAGAGGAAAAGACCGTTAGGAACAAGCAAGAGCTTGCTCAATATGTCTCAGTTCAGGCCCAGTGCGGTGACTCCCGCCTGTAATCCTAGCACTCTGGGTGGCCAAAGCAGGAGGATTCCTTGAGGTCAGGAGTTCGAGATCAGTCTGAGCAAGATCAAGACACTCATCTCTACAAAAAATTAGCTGGGCATTGTGGTATGTGCCTGTAGTCCCAGCTACCCTCGGCTGAGGCAGGAGGATCGCTTGACCCCAGGAGTTTGAGGTTACTGTGAGCTACAGTGATGCCACGGCACTCTAGGTTGAGTGACAGAGTGAGACACTGTCTTGGGTAAAAATAATATATAGACACAAATGTATATGTGTGTATGTGTATACATCTCAGTTCAAAATCACACTCTTGGAATTCGGGGCTTACCTTGGGATCCTCCTTGCTCCATGTGACCAGTAGACTGCCATCTCAGAGGCTTTTCGGTTACCACAGTGTGATTAGGGGAGCCTGGGCCCAGCCTGACTAGCCCACACAAGCTCACTGCCAGGAGCCATCCTCCTGTCACTTAAAACTGCATTTATCCAACATGGTAGCCACCCGTGGCTATTAAACACTTGACATGCAGCTAGTCTAAATTGAAATGTGCTGTATTTGTAAAATATACATTGGATTTTGACATAGTAAGAAAAAAAGTATGTAAAATCTGATTAATAATTTTTTAACATTGATTAAATATTGAAACGATAATATTTAGAATATATAGGGTTAAAAAAATATTATTAAAATCAATTTCCCCTTTCTCTTTTATAAATATACCTACTTTAAGAAAATGGAAATTACATATGGCTGACCTATAAAAAAATTTGAAATTAACATTCACAGTTTGCATTATATTCTATCGGACAGTGCTGGCTTAGAAAATGGTGGCTCTTTTAAAATTAAGGAAAATCTTGGTTAGAAGAAAGAGAAAGATGCATGACCTAAAAGTGTGCCTGCACTGAAAAATGTCCCCTAACTAGGCAGGCCTCAATGAAAAGCACTCAGGCATCGTTTGGAAGAACAAATGTAACCCAAAGACAAAAGCACCCACTGTTGGCTTTCACTGGGACATTACAGGTACCATTCTGAGGACATCGTGTATATTAATTCATTTGATCATCATAACTGTCCTGTAAAGTCATTTTTATATTAAATACGTATTATACAGATGAGGAAACTGAGGCCCATTTAATGGTTTAAATGCAGGTGGGATTTGACTTCTGACAATCTGGTCTTAGATCCTGACTCTTTCCTGTTCCGTGACCCCACACTTGAGCTCTCCTTCATTGGATGTACTTTCCTGCGGGGACTTTCTTTGTCAGTCCTGTTTCCCCAGCAAGCTCATCCCACCTCTGCCCTGGCATTTAAAAACCAAACTACTCCTGTCTGTCGTGGGCAGGGAAAGCCCTTCTCTAGAATCACAGGTCCCTAAATCTCAGAGTTTGGGCAAAATGCAGTGTCTGCCAACATGATGCTCACAATTCCTTCTGTTTAACAACTCAGTGGATTATGAGAACACAATTTTGCATTTCTGGCCCCTACAATATAAAGGCTAGGACCCTCTGCCAGGTTTTATTTTTTTTAATTCGTCAAAGACCGTTTTTTTCACTGTTTGCATAATACTTTCCAAACCGTCCCAACGGACAGATGGACGGTTGCTGGTGAGTGTGCTGAGCCTCAGCTAAGGAAGTGCTCACAGGGAGCACCTTGGAGCTCCCGCAAAGGGAAGATGGGTACACGCTGGCGAGAGGAAAACTTCTGCCTCTTTTGCCTCGTATTTTTCCTTACCAAAGGCCGAGATTCTGCCTTTCTTTTCCATAGAAGCCACAGAAGTCAGATGGTTTTGCTTTATTTTAAAAAGTATTAATAAGAATAAGTAACTTACTCACCCTGGAAAGATACTGCAGTAACACTATTATTATCAATTATTACAGAGCGCACGCAGGCTGGTGAGCACTGGTGCTGGCTGTCTCCCTTACAGACGAGATGAGACCACCGAGGCCCAGGCAGTGAGCAGCTTACTCAAGGCCACGTCCCAGTTGTGAAAGAACCTGGATCAGAGCTATTTCTGGCCACATTTGTCTGATTTCCGTTGGCCCAGGGGCTTGGGCAGAGCGAGGTCCCCAGGGTTGGGTAAATCACCCCACCCGCAGGGCAGCCACAATGCAATTAGCATAGGCACGCAAGCCCGCCTTCCTCCCTCCCCTTGGCCCTTTCTCAGACTCCTTATCTTTTGGGTGGCCCCTTCCTGATGTTTGTGTTGGAGTTTATTTCTTTTAGGCTCTAGCTATTCCCTCCGAATGAAACGCTTTATTCCCAGACACTGGCACGGTTAAATCCCTCGCCTTCTTCAAGTCTTGGCTCAAATCTCTCCTTCATAAGGAGGCAGACGCTGGCCCCCACTTAATTCCATGGCCTCTCTGCAGCCTGCCACAGCCCTGCCCTTTCCTTTTTCTGTGGCATTAACTCATCATCTGTCACCCCCCACTAGAATGTAGCTCCCTGAGGACAGGAATCTCTTGCTCCAGGATATACCCCCAAGTGCCCAGAAGCAGCCCTGGCCATAGTAGGTGCTCAAAAAATACTGGCTGAAATGGAAATTGTTCAAAGCTGTTCTTGATACACACAAACTCAGATTGTAAGACCCTCAGGGCCAGGACCCAGGATGGTGTCCCTGCCCTATTCCCTCACAGTGCCCGGCACATAAGCCCTCAGGCTCAAAGCAAACTCTAACCCTCTAACCTGTATAAAAATGTCAAGGCAGGAGGGATTAGAAGAAATTCCCTCCCCCACTCCCTCAGCCCCTCTTGTTTACACTGTTATTTCTAAATTTCTAAATGTTCTAGAATATAAGAATAGCAAAGTAAGCTCAAATAAAATTCCAAGCATAGACAGAGGACCCCAAACAGTGCATGGCTTTCTTTGGATTGTGTACCCTAAGCGTGACCCTCACTGCCCAGAGCACAAGCAGTGGAAGAAGAGAGCCCGGAAAACTCCAGGCGCTTTCTTCAGGGCTGGGGACAGGAAACCAGCCTAGTGGAAAGGAGCCAGGTCCTCGCTTCAGAGGAAAATGGGCTCAGAGAGATTTTGAGATACCGTAGGACGATGTGCAAGAGTGTGAAAGAACGTGCTGATCCGCAGTTTTCATATCCACAGGGGGTGGAGGGAGAGAAAATATTCCTAGTCCAGTGAGACTTAGCAAGAATGCCTTACTTAGAAGGAGATTAAATATCAGCAGAAAATAACCAGGGGAAATTCGAAATTTCCAACTCTGGAGTAAGATATCTTTTGATTAAAAAAAAAAAAAATTTGCAGAACAACCACCATGCTCCTTTTCCAAATTCCTACGGATCGTGGTAACAGAGTGGCAATACAGTGGTGTGGTTAGGAGGTGGGGCTTGGAGTCAGACTGCTTGGGTTCAAACCTTCCACTTCTTAACTGTGATCCTAAGCAAGTTGTTTAACGTCCTTGTGCCTCAATTTTTCTTTCTTTTAAGTAGGGGGTGATAATCGCACCATCCTCACAGGAACACCATGAGGATCGAACCAGCGCATCCTGTGCAGAGCTGGCACGTGGTGAGAACAATGCCAGCAGCCGTCAGTGCCCAGGGAGGAGGCGCCGTCACCAGCAGGGGAAGGTTAGAAGTGCCGGGAGGTGCGAGTCATTTCCCAGGGGTGAAGGGCTGGCATAGGGACTGAAAAGGTCCACCTGAGTGTAGACAGAAGCTATAGGGAGACACACTAGATCTGGAACTGAAGGATGGGAAGTCTGGGAGGTGACAGGGTGGACAATTGGAAAGTCCAGGAGGAAAAACAGCAGAAGCAAAACCTTGCTGAGAAATCTTAAACCACTTTGTTTGACCGTCAGGGAGGTGAGAAGGTGCCTGCCATGTGCCAGGCAGGGTGTGGGTGTGAGATCTCACCTGAGCCTCAGGCAGCTCTGCCAGGTTGGCCTCCCATCCCCGCCCCACAGGTGAGTAGAGACTGGAGGCTGGCTGGCAAAGGGGTGGGAGCCAGGGCAGGACCTAGGCCTGCGCCCAAATCTGTTCACTGGGCCAAGTGTTATTAGAGTAACGATCACTGGCAGGTGAAATGCAAAAGCAGGCACTGCTCTCAGCACTTCGCCGCATGGACAGTGTCAACCGTTTAACCCTCCCCCCCCAGCCACCAGAGGACCGGACTGACGAGGAAGCTGAGGATAAGATTTGATCCTCGGAGGCTGAGCTCCGGTGGGGAAAACACAGGGGACCTGTCCAGTTCAGGGCAGGCTTCCAGAACTCAAGCTGAGGTGGGCTCCCATAGGGCTGACCCGTGGAGGAGAGTCCAGACCCCATGGACCCTATCCCCGCTCCGCCACCAGAGTCAGCCTGTGAAAACATAAACCAAGTCATGGCTCACCCCTTCAGACGCTCCCAAGGCAGAGACTCCTAATCAAGCCCAATTTCTCCCTAGCAGAAGTTTCCATAGCAGGCCTGCCTCTTAATCCAGGCCTCAACACCTCCTTGGGAGGGCCTTCTCTGACAGGTCCTTGGGCAGCATCTCCTATTCTGCAGTGTGCATGTGAAGCAGAGACAGGGAGTGCCCAGTCTGGGTGTGTGAGGCAAGACCCTGCAGAGGCCCAAATCCAGAGATAAGCAGGCACTTGAGACACCTGACCTCTTGCCTCAGAACCTCAGGGGAGCCCCACAGGATGAGGTTAGGGCCACCCTGCTTATCCTTCCCAGGTAGTGGAGACGGGAGGCAGGGCCACTCCCTCCCTGCCTGGGCCCAGTGTCCTCTGGACATCCCAACCCTCTCCCTACCCTGACTCATCTCCACACCATCCTGGTGCCATGATGTCAGGAGGGCAGGGACTGCCCGGTCCCAGGGCAACTGAGTTTTTGTGGCTCAGACACAGCTGGGCCCGGCGCTGACTGTAGCACAGCCTGGGGCAAGGAGTGCGCCAAGCCACGCTGCCCAGGCTGGCGTCTGGCTCTGACCTCTGCCAGCCGAATGCCTTGGGGAGCCTATTTAACCTTCCTGTACCCAAGTTTCCGCATCTGTTAAAATGGGGCTAATAGTATTTCCTTCACAAGGATGTAGTGAGGATTCAGTGAATTGAAACAGAAGCCCTTGTGGTGCCTTGGCCCACACCTGCTCGATGGTGTTAGCTATTAATTAGCATTATTGTATGTAGCTTCATGATACTAGGCAAGTCGCTTGTCTCTGAGCCTCCATTTTTGTTCCTGTAAAATGGGGATATTGTCTACCTCACAGCGTTGTTGGAGAGATTGAAAGAGAAGGCTTAGTGCCCTGCCTAGAAAACAAGGGATATTCCATTCCATTCTCTCGGGGTATGGCAGGTTAAGGGACCAACTAGCTGTGTATATTAATTAATATTGATAGGCCAGGTAGACTCTCTAGAAAAGGTAGAATTGGTCTGACCCTCCCCAACTAGGAGCACATTATGAGTAGCTCCCAGACACAATTTCCCCCAACTTGATTCAGTGGTTATTTTTTTCCAAAGGAGAGTCACCTTATCGTTCTTTTTTCATTGAAGAAATTCTCAGAGAGGCTCCCTTTCCAGATTGCTGCCTCAGCAGAATCCTTCAAAACCCTGCTCTCAGAAGTGACCGGCAGTGGTGTTTCAGAGGTTGGCCAGGAAATATTTGGGGGTGAAACAGTCACCAATCAACAAATACCAAACCATCCCACTTTCTCCTCCCCACCAAGCCAGTTCTTCCCATGTCCTGACATAAAGCCCCTGGCAGGGCCGGTGTCGTCACTGACCTCAGCACCAGGACCCCAGAAAGGGAACGATGGCAGTGAACACGCCACCACCTAGCTACACAGATGCTCACACTGAGAGCAAGAGGGAGCCCAGTCTGCAGTTATTTATCAACTTTGGGTCTAAAGCCAAAAGGAGACATTACTTGGGCTGTTGCCTGTCCCCGAGGGCAGGGCTTTACCACCCTCACTAGACTGTGAGCCCACAATGGGTCCCATGTCTGACAGAGGGTTCTTCCTCCTCTTTTGTGATTTTATTTACAAAAGCTTAGGAATACAAATAAATAGATAAATAACTAATTTGGTTATACATGTACTAAGCCACTTTAATTGAAAAGAACTAGCTTACATGCAATCAAGACAAGAGGCACAGTATTTAAACTTTTCCTTCAGATAGTCGTTTTGGGGACAGATGTGATTTCTTTTCTCAAGGCTTTATCTCCTCCAATCAAAATGCCTCTGGGTACCTTCAAGAAGACCTAACCCTTTGGCACAAGCTGCCCACTGAGTCATTGGTTCAACAAGTACTTGAGCACCTACTATGTGCCAGGTATGGCCCTGCTAAGTGTGGAGCCATGGGGAGACGCATGAACAAAATGGACCCAAGCAGGGCATGGTGGCACTCACCTGTAGTCCCAGTTAGTTGGGAGGCTGAGGAGGGAGGATTGCTTGAGCCCAGGAGTTTGAGACTGCAGTGAGCTGTGATTGTGCCTGTGAATAGCCACTGCACTCATAAGAGACCCCATCTGAAAAAAAAAAAAAAAAAAGACCCAGCCCTCAAGGCTCTCCATCTAGTGAGGACACCAAATGGTCTCCGCCACTCAAGTCCTGCTTGTGTCCATCATGGAGCACTGCCGCAGAGTTTGTTTTTTTTATTGCAACGATGGTGTAACAGTTAAAAATTAAGAAAAACCTTCAATAGTCACTGCCCATACTCTTACTGCCTTAACACAACTACTTCCATTTGTCTGTGCCTTCTAGTTTTTAACTACTATACGTGCATGCTATTCTATCCTGGCTCCTGTCATTCTGGTTCATGGACCAAAATTCCAAAACTATTCCCTGTTGTTGGGCTTCCGCGATTTGGGGGCTGTTTTGTTTTTTTTTTGGTGTTGTGGAAAACTGCAGGTTTGTCAACTCAGCGATGCCTGTGGAGCACCTACTTTGTCCAGGTCCTGTGCTGAGGTCACTGGGGGCCCAGGTGGTCACCAGCCAGCCACGGCCCTCACAAGCTTAAGGTCCTTGGGCCTCAAAGACCCAAGAAACACCAGCACACCATTTCCATAAAATGTAACGACACTTTGGAAGGCATACAGAGTGAATCATACTAAAAGCCCCAGGAAAAGGGACTCCAGTCTGAGGGACTCAAAAGACTTACACATTTTCAAAATGACTGAGGTAAAGTGTTTGAGGAAGTCCCAGCTCCTAAGTTTTAGTCACCAGCGGAGCTGAAACTACCTCTACCCAAGCTTGCAGTTCTAAATGGCAACTCTTCTGATCTCATTGGCGACTGAGGGAAACTTTATTTCAGAATGAACCTTCTAACCCCACTGACCCGACAGGAAATCCCAGACCCTCCTGCTGCCCACTGGGTGTGCGTGGCCAGGCCTGTGCTCGGCACAGGGAAGTTCTGCGTGGGCTGCCTCTCTGGACCTTCCTTCCTCCTCCCCACTGGCCACTCCAAAGAGAGAACGGGAAAGAAGCCCTAGAAAGAGAACTACAGCTTGGGTTTCCACGTTTAACGACTTTTCCAGTGTTCCCTTAGAAATAAAAACAAGAACACACATTCCCTTAGTCTACTCCCCCAAAACTTTCTCCTCCATAAAATGCAACTCCCTGGTCTCCACCCCAAACCTGAGCTGCCAGAAACCGATGTAGAAGAAAAATCAAAGGTGCCCAGGTGGAAACTCGAGCTGCCTGGAGCAAGCTTATGTGTGTTATGACTTCTGCTGCACTCCAAGGCCCCACAGGGCCAGCTGTGCACCCAGCGCTGTGGAGAGGGAGAGATGGTTCTTGGTTAGATTTGCCCTTCTGGAAGCTTCTGCACAGCTTCCGCACAGCAGAGCCCCTTATCATTTTCCCCTCCAGGGCTGGCTCCAAAGTCTGTCTCCTATCTCATCCCATAGGATCACACTGCATTGTGAAGAGCAGTGTACTTGACCCTACAAAGCCTCGAGTCTGAGGGCAGGACACAGAAGCCACAATGACAGCCATGTCAGTACCCTGGAATCCTTAAATACGGAGCCCTCTCTGGAAGCTGTATCTCCTCCCAGTCTTTGTGAGATAGGGGATCCAGGACAAGCCACGTCCAGATCCAGTTACCACCACCAGGACCCTCCCCACCAGTAGAGGGCCACATGCTAAGTACACTGGGCTCCTCGGTTTGAATTTGTCTGGCTTTAAAAACATTTTGGAGGAGGAAATGCCCCACCAGACTCAGCTCAAGGGAAGGAGATCCCCATTGGTACTCAGTAGGTGCAAGTTTTCTTCTTGACAAACCCCAGGGGTTGTGTAAGGCATCTGCAGAGAACCCCAGGTTGTAGCCAAGAAGAGGCTTAAAGAGGAGGAGCCCAGAAACGCTAGCTCCTGGTTCTCAAACTCGGCTGAATATTGGGGATTCGGGGCTTTAAGAAACCCTGACGTTAGGGGAATAGGTGTTTGGATCGACGTGTGACAAAGCATAGTCACCTGTCCATGGTAGAATCAAGGTGGTGGATACATAGCCAGCTGTTCACTGCAGAAATCTTTCCATTTTGCTGTATATTTGAACATTTTCATTATACAATGTGGGGGAAGAAACCCTGAAGCCTGGTTTCAGCCCAGACATTCTGATTTGATCAGTGCAGCCCGTGCATTGAGAGTTGTAAGAACTCCCCCACGAGTCTTCTAGTTGGACCCAATTGCCCCAGTCTGGGTCCAGTGTGGCCAGACCAGCAACATCAGTATCACCTGGGAACTTGCTAGAAATGCAGATTGTCAGACCCCCAGTCCAGGTGCATCATCAAAAACTCTGGGAGTGGAGCCAACAATTGGTGTTTTAACAAAACAAATGCTTTCCAGTGATTCTGGCGCATGCTACCTAAAGTTAGTGTTTCCCAAACTTGGCTGCACATTGGAATCACTGAGGAACTTCGGGGACAAAACAGACAAAATTCCAGGATAAGCCTGAGACCTCTGGAATGAGGCCTGCAGGGCAGGAGGCCTCAACATAAGGAACAGTGCTTCGCCTAATCCAGAAGCAGCCAAGGGTATCCACTGCCCTCAGGGCAATCCAATGGGACAAGGGACATTCCCTCCTGCAGGCAAATCACCAAGTATCGTAGGAGAAGATGTGAAAAGGGTGGTGAGGATCAAAAGGGATCAGATCTCCCTCTTTCTTACAGGTGAAGAACTGAGACTCCAAAAATGGAGCAACTTGCCCCAAGTCATACACCAGGCAAGGGGAGCACCAGGATTTGAACCCAGCTCTGTCTCCAAAGACTGGGGCCCTTGTTGCTTCTAGTTAGCCAAGCTAAGACTCAGAACCAGCCTTCCCGACTCCAAGCCCAGTCCTCTTTCCCGGTAGCCACTGTCAGATAATGCCCCAAAGAATTAAGTCATAATTTTCTCAAAGAAGTCCATGTCCCCTCAAAGTGTTCTTAACCCCTAGGGACTTTACCAAACCCCTTTAAGACATTGACAAACACTCTACTCAGAAAAATGACTGTAACCATAAAATTATTCACATAATTTTAGGGGTTTTAATAAGCTTTCAGAGTTAGATTTCCCATTCTGACGACTTCTACATGGAATCTGCCACCAATTCTCATGGATACATCTTTTCCCTATTCTAGGCCTCAGTTTCCCCATCTGTAACATGAATTTTCTAGACTCCCTTAACCAGATGGTCCCTGAGGCCCTCTCAGATCTCAAAGATCAATGATTCCAGAGTCTTCCCATTCTTGGAGAGCTGGGCAGCTGGAACAAGGTCAGGAGGGGAAAAGCACATAGGCCTTAGAAGTATGTGAGAGTGAATAGGTGGAAGGGGAAGCATTGCCCTTGGGAGAGGGAGAGGCAAAGAATGCTGGGTCCCAGCCCAAGATACAATCAGTCTTCCCCTAGGACAAAGGGTGTCTGGATAGGGCAGTAATAAGCCCCTCGGGAAGGTTTAGGGACTAGGTGGTACCCAGAGGCCACCCCTTTAATTAGAGGAATTCCCAGGAGGATGAGGTCATAGAATCCTCTACCCATTCAACAAATAATTATTAGGCAGGCTGGGGGATTGGGGGTGCAGAGGGGAACAAGCCAGAGGGGCTTCCTTTCTGGAGGAGCAGATTGACCACTTACATGTAAAACAAGCAAGGTCATTTTAGGTAGTCACAAGGCAAGAAGAGAACAGAGCCAGTAATGGGCTAATCAGGGGACAGGGCCGGCTTTACAGGGGACAGGAACGAGCCAGGAGAAGATGGGGAAAGGGCTTTCCAGGCAGAAGGAACAGCAAAGGGAAAGGTCTTGAGGTGGGGAAAAGCCTGGCAAAGAAGGAAGTGCTGGAGGATGGCGCTGGGGGCTGGGAGGCAGGCCGGGCTGCACCACGTGGAGTTTTGTAGGCCGGAAGGAGCTGGAAGCCACTGGAGGGTTGTGCAGAGAAGAAAGAGTGGATTCCTTAAGGCTCTAGTGCAGGGCTCCCCAACCTATGGTGAGTTGTATAATTATTTCATTACATATTACAATGTAATAATAATAGAAATAAAGTGCACAATAAATGTAATGCCCTCGAATTATCCTGAAACCATCCCCCACCTTCTGTGGAAAAATTGTCTTCCATGAAAACGGTCCCTGGTGCCAGAAAGGCTGGGGACCGCTGCTCTAGTGGATCCAGCCCCTCCCTTTACCTCCTTGCTTCCCTCCCTTTCCCCAGCTACACTGGCCTCCTTGCTGTTCTACAGACGGAACCACTCTAACCTTGAGTCCTTAGCACTGCTGTTCCCTCTGCCTAGAGTGCTTTTCCCCCAGATATCCAAGTGCTCCCCTTCCTCACCGACATGTATCATCTCTGCTCAAATGACCCCTTTCCTGGAGGCCTCCCTGCCACTGAATGTTAAATTGCAGTCCCTCCTCTGCTCTGTTGTCTCCAGAGCACTTACCCTGTTCTAACAATCAAATAACTTGCATGCTCATTTGTTTATTGTCTGTCCCTTGCAATGTCAGCTCCCCGAGGATTTTTGTTTGTTTTTTTGGAGTCAGACGCGCTACCGTTGCGCAACGAGGCCCATTTGTTTGTTTTTTTGGATCACCCAGTAAGTAGAACAGTGCCCCAACACTAGTAGGTGTTCAGGAAATATTTCTGGAGTGAATGAAGCCATTAAGAGGCAGCTGCAGTGGTTCAGACACAAGTTGGGAAGGATGGTGGCGGAGGAGATGGAGATACAGGTGGTGAACATCCCGGAATGTCAGGCTGGCTGGTCCCCACCCTGTCCCCCAGGTACGAGGCCAGGCTCAAACCTGCCCTCCTGCTCTCTCTCTTCTATTTGGCAGCATCACCTGAACTAGATCAGATGAGGGAAAGTCATTTTTGAGACTATGCCTAGATCCCCAAATTTCCTGAAAAATGTAAATAATTAGCCAACTTAAATTTACCCAGAATTTAGTATGTTGTTTTCACATTCATTATTTTTTGAGACATAACTCACATACAATAATAGTCACCCTTTTTAAACTGTACAACTGGGCCGGGCACGGTGGCTCACACCTGTAATCCTTGCACTCTGGGAGGCCGAGGAGGGAGGATTGCTTGAGCTCAGAAGTTTGAGACCAGCCTGAGCAAGAGCGAGACCCCGTCTCTACTAAAAA
>CAUYRT010046637.1:10000-95046 GCA_963574885.1 Lepilemur ruficaudatus | reverse complement strand
AAGAAATTAATTGGACAACTAAAAACATATGTAAAAAAAAATTAGCCGGGCATGGTGGCGCATGCCTGTAGTCCCAGCTACTCGGGAGGCTGAGGCAGAAGGATTGCTTGAGCCCAGGAGTTTGAGGTTGCTGTGAGCTAGTCTGATGCCACGGCACTCTACAGCCTGGGCAAGAGAGTGAGACTCTGTCTCAAAAAAAAAAAAAAAAAAGCCCCTGCTCTTAAATGCTCACAATTATTATATATGAAATATTGTTTATAAATGAGAAACATAATTTCAAGTAGTCACAAAGCAACCATTGTTACTTTTCTACAGTGAGACCAGAGTGTTCTCAGGCAGGGTTCTGCAAACAACTCTGATTTAAATGCAGCCTACTACTTGTTTCCTATATGTTTGACAAAGTTTTAGTAAAACTTTATTTAAAAAACCCATACCATTTAAAAAACCCATACCCATTTGTTTACCCATTGTCTACAGCTACTCTCACACTACAATGGCAGAGTTAAATAGTTGGCAGGGACAACGTGGCCTGCAAAGCCTAAAATACTTACTATCTAGCCCTTCACAGAAAAAGTTTGCCATCCTCTAAGTTTTTATGTACTTACTTATTTATCATCCAAGGCTATCTTTTCCTCTAAAATAAAATTTAAATTAGATAACCTCTCCTATTTTCTTTTAGTGGCAATCATAAAATTATTCTCTTAATATAAAGTATTACATTTTTTAAAATGGAAGATTTCAATGGCAAGGTTTTTAAATATAGCATACCATGTTGTTTAAGGACAAAGGGCATGTCCTTGAAGAGCCCATGGATATATTAATAAAATAACTAGCAAAGGCCCACTGTAAAAAAGCAAGTATTTCATGACCTCAATTTTTAAAATCTGGCTATTTTCCAAAATTCAAACCTGAAAATGCCTTTCTCCTTTAAGAATTTTTTTTTCTTTTAAAAAATTAAAAACCTGATTCAATAAAAACACTTAGGTTAAAGATTTGAGCAAATCCAAACATCACTTAATGTATCCATGTTATATGTTTTTTGTAAGAATTTTAAGTGCACTAATTAATACACTGTGTATAACACTTAGATCGCTCTTAATAACAGAAATCGGAAAAAAACTGACACATTTGCTTTACTCCTAAATGTATACACTTATTGAAATATCTATATACACATGGATCTAGTAAATGATGCCAAAACACACTGTGTACCAAATAGCTTTTCTACTTCTAGTGACCAGATAGTATAAGACATCAATTATTATAACTAATTTACAGGAAATAGAGGAAACAGAGAAACATGCTGTACCACGAGTTCCAGACTGCGGGAAATTCTACAGGACAAATAACTGAGTTTCTTTCACAAGTTGCAAGGAAAAATACTGCAGATTTAGAGAGGTTTAAGGGGCATATAAAATTACTTTACACAAACCTTATTTGAATCCTCAGTTGAATAAATGTTAATAAAAGAAGAAACTGTAAGACTCAATAGATATTTCATGATTTTTAAAGAATACATTTAGATATTATTTTAGATATGACAATGGCCTTTTACTTGTGTTTTTAAAGGAGTCCTAGTTTTTCAGAGATATATATTAAAATACTGAAATATTTACAGCTGCTATTATATGATGTCTGGAACTTGCTTTAAAATAATCCCAGAGTTGAGGGAAAGGGGTGGATATGAAAACTCAGTCACGAACTGATAATTGGGGAAGCTGTGCATACAGGGAGGATTCTCACACTAGTTATATTAGTCTCTCTATATGTACATGTGTGTAGAAAATTTTCAATAATGAAACATTTTTAAAAATATTCATTTTCACTCCACTTGAAACAAAAAAGGTAGCAATTGGAAGCAATAAGTCTGAGAGGGAAGCATTTTAGGAAGACAGAGGGGGTCCTGAAGCATTGTGAGGTACCAACTATTCTGATGATTTGGGGATTTTGTGTTTTCATTTTAATAATCATCAAGAGTATAATGGCCATAATGTGTGTTGCCTGGTATGACACGTAGAACTTTAAATGATGTCCCAATACCTTTCCCCTTGTATAACTCCACCCCTCTTTAAATGCAGGTGGAACCAGTGACTATGATGAGATACCACTTCTGTGATTATGTTATTAATACTTTATATGGTCAAGGGAGATAATCCTGGGTGAACCTGACCTAATCAGGTGAGTCCTTTCATATCAGCCCTTTCTCTGGCTGATTGCAGAAAAAGAAGTCAGAGAGAGGTACTCCAGCTGGTGTGGGAGAAAGCAAACATCCACACTGTGAACTGCCAGTGTGGGCCACATGGCATAGAATGTAGGTTACCTCTAGGAAACGAAAGCAGTTCCTTGCCCACAGCTAGCAATCCTCGTTCTAGAGTCACAAGCAAATAAATTCTACCAACAACCAGTGAGCTTAGAAGAAGTCCCTGATCCCCAGATGAGAACTGCAGCCTAAATGACACTTGGATTTTGCCTGCTAAGACCATGAGCAGAGAGTGTAGCCACAGCATGCGCAAGCTTCTGACCTGGCATAGTTTTAAGCCACTAAGTATGTGGTCATTTACTATGCAACAATAAAACTAATATGCCTGGAAAAGCAACTTATAATCAACTAGCACCATAGTATCTCAAGGCCTACCTTTGAGCATGGGTTTGTGATCCCATTGGCACCAAGTGAGTATCTAAACATTCAGCAATTTGACTTTTTTAATTATTTCTTTTTTTTGAGACAGAGTCTCACTCTGTTGCCTAGGCTAGAGTGCCATGGTGTCAGCCTATCTCACAGCAACCTCAAACTCCTAGGCTCAAGCGATCCTCCTGCCTCAGCCTCGTGAGTAGCTGAGACTACAAGCACGTGCCACCATCCCTGGCTAATTTTTTCTATATATTTTTAGTTGTTCTGCTAATTTCTTTCTATTTTTAGTAGACACGGGTCTCGCTTTGCTCAGGCTGGTCTCGAACTCCTGACCTCAAGTGATCCTCCTGTCTCGGCCTCCCAGAGTGGTAGGATTACAGGCATGAGCCACCGCGCCCAGCAAGCAATTTGACTTTTAATACAGTGTTTCTAGAGGATCATAAATCCAAATTTGAGAAAACTTGAGCTACCTAATCCCTGATAAATGTTTCTCATCCAACAGAGCTTTAGAGACGAGTTCATACTTGAACGCTTTTCACAATATGAAGACTTCTAGAGCAGAAACATCCTGCAAAACAATCAAATGTAACGAGTTTAAAGCAAATTGTGACTAAACCAAATGCATCTCCAAAACCTTAGGTTATCATCACAGCATGTATAAAATAGAACAAAGCTTTTTATCTTTTAACCCTAACTCATCATTAGGAGGTATGAGAAAAAGATGGGCCAGACTCCATTACAACAAAAATTTCTTTATAACAAAGTTTTCCATAAATAAAATTATCACAACTATTATTTGTCAGTATTAAACAGATGTTTAATTAGAAGAAAAATTGAGATGTACATGAAGATAATAAATGAAAAAGACCTAAAAATCTGTTTCTGAGGTTCTAGTTGGTCTAATTCTTCTTAATGTTTTTTAAAATAGATTTATTGAAATATACTTCACATACCATAAAATTCATCCATATAAAATGTACAGTTTGGTGGGTTTTATAATCACAAATTGTGTAATGATTACTACCTTTAGAATATTTTTGTCACCCATAAAAGAAACTTCATATTCTGTCTCTGAAAAAAGACAGTCCTTCTTTCTTCAATGTTATGTCATGCTAACAAATTTCCCTAGTAGTAGAAAACCTTGGCCATCCAAGACTCAAAATCAACATTTAGGAAAGAAAAGAACTGAGGGTAAAAGATGTAACCAAAGGCACAAAAAACATTGAAAAAACTAATTTGGGATTACAGAGTATTGATTACTGTAACTGATGTTGTGAACATTCCTTTGAAAGACGGACATGCTCCAAATAAGCAAAACATGAAACCACCTGCCAATGAAAGCAGAGATCCTTGCATTGGGGGAGGCTCTTCACCTGTTGAACAAGGTAATCTGTTTATTTCAGGAGCTAAAGACGGGATAATCTGAGTTTTATTAACATTTAAGTAAAACAAAACTTCTGGCCAGGTGTGGTGGCTCACATCTATAATCTCAGCACTTTGGAAGGCTGAGGCAAGAGGATCGTCTGAGGCCGGAAGTTCAAGACCACTAGACAACATAGTGAGACTCCATTTCTTAAAAAAAAAATTCTGTGTTACAAAGGAAAAAACTGAAGATTTCTCTAAGAACATAAAACAGTATTCTGAAATGTTCACACTCAACATTGAAAAAAGTTTTTCATGACAAATGAACAAATGAATAATGTTTTAAGGTGTTGCTTCCAAGGCTTATAGGAAAGTCCATAAAATGCCCAATATATTTTCCCCTAAAAATTAGTCATTTCCTTGCCTCTGTTATGCTTGCTAGAAGTCTGGATATGAAATTCTACCTTAAAAAAAAAAGCCATTGTATTCTATTCCCACCTCCAACCCCCATTTGGTCATTATAACTCAGGGCAAAAGACAAGGTCCTCCATGGGGATGCAGGGCGGGCACATAGCACAGGCTAAGGAAGGAAACTTGCAACAAACAAATCTACCCCATGTTTACGAAGCCAGAGGAGAGTCTGATAGGAAGCTCACAGTTTGAAATAACCTAGATCCTTCCCAGACTTCTTTAGATCCTTTTCTAGAATAAAAGCTAGGAGGAGCATTTATTGCTACTCTCCCACCCACTTTTTACCTCAAGGATGCTTATTTGTTGATCATTTGTGATTGGGTGGCTTCTGTTTCCTTTTCTTTTAAACAATAAATTAAAATGTAAATTGAATCCTCCACAGGATTAGAGTTAAACCTGCCAAAATATAAGAAAGCTTCAAGATTAGAAACATGAGGTTCAGTGTATCCAGTAGTGCACACTATGTAACATGTAAAAGACTTTCCCTTTCACAAACTCAAAATTCTAAAACAGTAAAAAATATATTCACACAAAAACGGATGTGAAAGTTACAAAAGCAAAGACATGCACGTAATCAGGCAGCCAGCCCCAGCATACATCTGCAACTATGACCACATTTCCCAAACCCAAGACCTCTTGCTCTTCCCACTTGTTTTCAGTTCTGGCTGGATGTCAGAATTACTTGGGGAGCTTTGAAAATCGTGGAGATCAGGCCCCAGCCCCAGATCTACTGAATCAGCATCCTTGATCATCTCCACTTTTTATGTCCACCATGGAAAATTCTGATGCCCATCCAAGGTGGAGAACTGTAAGGCCAGACACAGTAGAAGAGGTTTGGAATTCCCTCGGCAGTCTCACCTATCCCTCTGAGAAGGAACTTTGCTTTTCATTTTAACTGAAACCATATGCTTCCCCATGCCTCAGCTTTGCATTAGTTGCTCAAGAAAGGAGCTTGGGTTGGTTAATTAAACTCTCACAACATTTTCACTTTGTACCCTGAAAATCTTATTAATATCAATGTTTTTCTGAAAGGCAAGGCAAGTGTTACCAAAGCCCAAGTGCTTAAAGTCTAGTTTTAAAAACATTCTTGTTTGGGAAGGAAAAAAAAAAGGAACATCACTCTGTTAATCCTTTTCAGAACTCTTCCCACATTGCTATCATTTTTAAAGGCTGAAGACTTTTTTCCCCTCTCTAAAGCATTTTGCCCTTGGACAATAATGACAGAGCTTTCCTTTCCCCCAAAGCCTCATCTGCCTCGTCCACAGATAACATTACTGACCTACCAACACAGGCCATGGGCTTCAAAGCTGTTTACCCACCAGCTCTGGTGGGCCTACCCTGACCCAGCATCAGTGTCTCACAAAGTCTCCTGTTGTGACCAAATACATGTCCTTAAAATGTGGCTGGCCTCCCAGGCTGTGGTCATGGAAGAATGGAGAAGTGACCCCAAAGGGTCCAATCCACTGACCTTTACTTTGCTCTAACCAACTGCCCAAATAAATAAAAACAGCGGGGTAGCTCGGTTTCCCAGATGAATTCCAATTTATCCCTAAATAGCCAAGCCTAGTTCGATGTTTAAAGTCTTCAGGCCATCCAAAATCTGTCAAATGGCTCTCAACCAGGGTTATTTTGCCCCAGGAGGCATTTGGCAATGTCTGGGACACTTTTGGTTGTCACAAGTGGAGGAGGGGGTGCTACTGGTATCCAGTGGGTAGAGGCCAGGCATGCTGCTAAACATCCTACAGTGTGCAGCACAGCCTTCCTCACAAGACTGATCTGATTTCAAATTTCAATAGTGCTGAGGTTGGGAAACCCTAGAGTACAGTACAAAAATGGGTCATTTGCCATCCCACTGCTAGATAAACCTTTGAAGAGACTCTCATCCCAATTTATTTCAGTTTAAAATAGGAATCACAAATTCAATGCCTTCAAGGGCCAAGGAGGGAAAGAAATATCACATAAGCCAAATGGCTGTGCATTAGGCAGTAGGATGTGGTAAGGTCTGTGACAAATCAGCATAAAGGCTCACTAAATATCATTCCATTTTTAAAAATAATATTGTGTTGGCCAAACAAAACATGAGAGCTGGCTACATTCACCCTGTGGACCCCTGGTGGTCAAACACTGGTTTAAAGTGAGGGTCAATTTAAACAGAACTGGATGATCACCAAAAGACACTGCCTAGCTTCATCTCTTACATCCTATGGAAACTCCTGAGCTGTTCTGTTAAAAATATACTAGGGATCAGATCTTGGTGGTTTAGCTGCAGCCAAGAACGTGGTCTCAAGGACATTTTGCCAAGGCAGGGGCCAAGGTTGGAAACTCTGGAGGTGAAAAAATGGAGTTCCCTTTCACTGATATCCATTTTAGGGAATGCAGAGTATGATACATTGACATTACCACAATGTCATGTAAGCAAGGTCATTATTTTAAGAGGATACTGTTCTCACAAAAATTCAAAGGTTTTACCTAGAAAACAGCTTATTCTATGTTTAACAGATGAGGAAACAGAGATCCAGGAATTTTAAGGGAATTACAGTGATTACCCAAATCTGAGCCCAAAATCAATTGGTTTGTTTCTTCCCCCTCTGTGTAAATTGCAAAGCACCAACCAGAAGGTGAAGAGATTTTTTCACTCAAGGTGTCAAACATTCATGATGAAATAGATACACATAGATTAAATTAAACCTACTTGGTATTATCCTCATTCCCCATCAGAAAAATCATTAACATGTTCGCCCCAAGTCACAGTTTTAAGATCTCTTTTCCACATCACAGAAGCACTATAAGCAGGTTAAGTATCTCCAGCCCTCCTTTCAGATCAGGCTGTTGAGAAGAAAGCCGAATCAGCAAATGGAAACACAAGAAGAAGGAAGCCCCGATATGAATTCTTGAGTGTATGTGTGCTTTCTGTGAGCGGAATTCCTGGCCTGAAGAGACAGCATAAACAAAGGCCATCCAGAGGGAAACAAGTGATAAGTGAAACCCTGTAACTCCCTGTCCTCCCCTCCACCTACTTCCCTCTATTTGCTCGGTCAGAAAAACAACCTGAGCTGGGGAGAATGACAACGTGAGCTACCCTTTCCCTGCAGCCTCACAGTTCCATATTCTAAGTTAGAGGATTAAGGGTGACGATTTGCTGCTTCTTAAGGTCGGTGATCGAGGCTCTCATGATACAGACTTTGGCAGACTGGGGACAGCCATCTCACCCTGCCACAAGGAGGCCAGGAGAGCAGAACTGGCAAATTACAATCCAGGGAAAGGTGAAATATGGAAGAAAGGTAACTGTAGCCACAGCCTGGAAAGAAACTTGGTTAAATTTAAAATTTAAATTTACATTTTTAAAAATCAACCCCTTAACAGAAAATGTCATAGGCAAGGCAGTTTCTTGCCACAGTTCCTAGAACTGTATTCTAGGAACTTAACTACTCGTTCCTTAACTAGTAGTTTAAAGTGTCGCCTACTCATAGAATCTCAAGCCCTAAATGGGTCATAGAGTTCTAGTGCAATCCAATCTCTGTTCTTGGTTTTTAAAATACAAAAATATGACAGCAGGCCTGTTCATTTAACCTTCTGAAAACATGCGGCAGTCAGTGTCAGCTACAGGCTTCAATTCCAACATTTATTCCAGATCCTCTTTGACTTTTAGGTCATATTACGATTGAGTGCTAAGCAAAGTACCTCTAATGCAAATATGATTGCCACACAAACAGGATGGGAAAACAAAACAGAAATGTTATTCTTGTTGCTTTTGCCACCATCATCCTAAATCAAACAACAGTCACTAATACGTGGTTAACTGTAGCTGCATGCATTTTTTAAAAAACTGTAATCGACTGCCTTGAACAGAACTGTATGACTTTTTCTGTACACACAATTCCATTAACTTGCATGAGTAGAGAATGCAGCAAGGTCCTTCAAATGGTTTAAGTTGTTCATTTTATTTCCTTAACTGCTTACAATAAGTTTTGTAGTAAATTTTCAGGATTTAGAAGAACCCCTAGTCTACCTCTTTTGTTACAGAACTACAGGTGCTAACTTAACTCATGCCTAGACATAACACTACTTGGTTTTACCAAATCTCTATGAAACAAATACAAATTTAAGCCTAGGCACATAGGAACAATCCATCTCATCTGGTAAATGACATTGGCCACCATCCTTCTCTCTTCTTCCTGGATGCAAATATGCAGAACTTTATGGAAGAGTAAAGCCCAGAAGTGGCACCAAAATACACGCTGTCATTCCTCTAGGACCAAGGCTATGGGCTTTGGCAAACTTTTAGGAAGCTGCCTCTAGTCCTGACCCAATCTCTGCAGGAGGACACTGGTCAGAAGCATATAGGTCCTTGGCAAACTGCTGGCAAAGCCTTGCTGCTTACTTATGCAGCCCCCTACCAGTTCATTTTAAAATATGGCACCTTCTTTTGCTGTGATGGCTGTGTACTGATATATCCACAACATACTGTCTACTCCTCTTTGGCCAAGAGCATGAGTTTAAAAAAAAAAAAGCTGACTAGGATTACAGGTACAGTGTATGGCTCCAAAACAAGGCAAAGCTAACCCAATGCTCTCAACCTGATTTGTACGTCACTAACAAACTGAACTTAGCCAACAAGCCAGAATATAAGAACTATCTCAGAAAATAAAAGAGGGCCATCTGTATTATCCCAACAATGCTCAAAGCTAGAATCTGGGCTATATACTCCTGGAAGTCTAAATTCAGCAAGTCCATCAGATGGGCAACATTTTTCAAATGCACTGCAGGTATTTTTTTTTTTTTTAGAAATAAAAAGGACAAAGACCAGTTTAATAGGTGACCTTAATTGTGTGCCTAGTGAAATACAGGTAAGCTTCAAATACTGGTGCAATTTATAGAACAAAATGAGCTCAGGTATTACCAAAGATGAATGACATACTTAAGAAGTGTAACAAGATGAATCATTAAGACAAAAAAGCATCTGAAGTCAATATCTGTTGAATGTATATTATGTTTGAGTATGTAATGGCTAACAAGCCTCTTGTTTTCATTTTCCCTTCCTGGCAATATGCTGTTAGGGCATAGCTTTCCTATTATTTCCTTGTGTTTTAGTCAATTGTCTTTATTAAATATTGTCAAAGTGGCACAATATACAGTTTTAAGCCAAAAGGAAAAGATCTATTGTAAGTCAGGATATCACACCAACTACATTGGAAATTGAACTTGCTTCCCTAGTTTTCCACATTAAATTCACAATGGTGGCTATGGTTTAAAAGAACTGCAATTGTTTATTTGGCACCAAATTTGCTACACTGTAAAAACAAATAAAAGTCTTTCTTCTGAGATTGGGGGGGGTGTTATTTTAATATCTAACAATATCCAATATTAGATTACATGTTTGACCACTGCTCAAGTTTTCATTATTTTCTTTTGAAAAGAGCTTTCACAATTTATGTTAAAGGACAACAGGGAAAGGGGAAGCTGAGAAATTATGGACCCTCTTAACTCTCAATGCAGGCTTCTGTGGCTCTGTTCTGGGTGAGAAGATCTTTTATTAGATGAGGGATTCAACCTACTGAAAAGTTATCTCACTTAATAAACAGGGTCCAATGCTAGACAGGCTCTAAATAGATTCAGAGATAAAAGAGCATTTCCTTTTTCAAATAATCTGCCTACCATTCACGTAGCAAAAAGGAGAGAGCTCAAAAGTTTTGTCATTCAAATACTCAAATGCAACATTTTTAATCTCATGCAACCTTTTCTGTTTCAGAAAATCACACTATAAGAACCCATGAAGCGAAGAAGCAATTTTACTATCAACCCAGGACTCACTGACCCGACACTGTCTTAGAATTAAGAGATGTAAAGGAAGCTGTGATTCCCCCAACTCAAGGTGGAAAGAAAAGAATAACATGCAAGAAAATCAGAAGCCAGGCAATGGTACAGTATGCAAAGAACTAGACTGCCTAGGTCCCTAACCTAATCTGCTACTTACAGGTCATGTAGCCTGAGCTAGCCAAGTTCCTTAACTTCTCCATGCCTCAGTTTCCTCATCTGTAAAATAGTGATAAAAGTACCTACCTCATATAGTCATTGTGAGGAGTCAGTGATGTAGCCAGTGTAAAGTATTAGAAAGGACTTGGCATGATGTAAGCACCTCATATGCCCTATTAGTATCACATTAGCTGTAAGTGTTGTGTGGTCAGGCTAGGGTTCTGAGGAAGAAGGGGACAGTGTGAAAGCTGAGGGACAAGCAGGGAAGGCTTCCTGGAAGCTATGACATCTGAGCTGGATCTGAAAGCACAAGGAGAATTTAGACACTCAGAGGGTGCACATGCCAGATGAGGGCAGCCATTACCACAGAAAGTCACAGAGAAGGGTAAGACCCAGGAACGCTCAAACATCAACAAGGAAAATAAGCTCACCAAAGCTGAGTGTGTATTTGGTAACTACAGATGAACTTAGTGTAGAGAGTTGGGGGGAAGCCCTGTGCACTTATTGGCTGTGCTCCTAGGATTTAACATTTAGCTCATTTTTAGATACATGTTCCATGAATGCAAACTCCTGTACTATGAATACAAACTCTCCCCGAAATATTCTGTTCGCGGCTTCCGGAACAGTGAAAAGGGTATTAGAAAATTAAAATGTAACACTTTTTTTCCTTTAGCTGCAAAAAGAGTCTGCTGGAGTGGAATGTAGGTCACCAAAATCAACTCCCATCTCATCTTCATCTCTCCCTCTTTCAGTGGGGGTACTAACAAGGTGTTAGCTTGGAGGAAGTGGGGTTACTTTAGATCCATCCTTCAATTCTGGCCTCTATCAGAAGCCTCAGCCACTCCAAATAATACAATCTACATAAAAGACAGTACACTTGCTAAGTGAATGTACCTTTAAGAGAGGTAGCCTCCACCCCAACTTGTCCCAGCCTCATCAGCCAACCAGATATTACCTCCAAACCACATACAGAAACTGCCCTCAGTACCAATTTCTTTTTTTGTTTTGTTTTTTTCCAATTCCTTAAACAGTACCAGTGCAATCAGTTGCCTCTCAACTTTGAGGTCTCAGGGAAACCACTAAGAAAGGATGTTATGAGTATTTAAGGTAGATGTTCACTTAAGAGATTTCCTCCATTACCAAGTCAGAAATTGCAATACCAAAATAAGTGACAGTCTGTGTTCCTCATCCAAAGAGGAAAGATGTTCCTCATCCAAAGAGGTGCCCCCTCTAGAGAGAAAACAAGTTTGCTAACATAAGGTGGCCATCTTGGTTTGTTGTCTGCCATATAAGGGTAGACTTAACACTTGGAAATAGCAGAGCATGGCTGGAAGCCATGAGCCCCACAGCAGTTACAAGCTTTGTGATTATATCCTGAACCAAACACCTAAGGCACTCAGTGGTACCAAGCTTTGTTGGAAAAGCTTATTTCCTCTGATCCAACAGCTATAACTTTCAAAGCGTTTTCACAGAAACCCTCAAGATTCTCCCCATACTCTATACCATCCCCAAAATATTTACAACAATGAAACACTTTCAATCTTAACTGTGTTGTGTTTGTAAACATTTTATTTGTTCTGAGGACTATAGTATCAACATTAAAGCAGCTTTTTAAACAAAGTAGCTCAAATAAAACTACACAGATACACACATTCTTAACACCCAGAAAGCATCCGCTAAACAAGAAAGCCAGGATTCAAATTCCTTAGTGCCTATAAACTGAACTCCTGTAAGCACCACCCCAAGGATACAACCTACCACGCCCTCTCCACTATCACACTTCCTCACTAATTTATACTTCTGAAAACCCAAAGAATCCAACTACTGGATAACATAATGTTACAAATATTGGACAAATGTTCTTTCACATCAGCCAGCCTGGGATAACTGATCCTGTTCACAGAACAACTCTACCTCAGGTGAGGGGATTATTGTTCCCCAGCTCTTCTGGGAGCCATTGGTGGCCTCACAAAAGCCTCCAGAGAGAACCTTGGTCTCTCTTCCTATTCATCTGTCATACACCTCCTGGGAAAGTTATCTGGGACAAGGATAGCACAACTGAGAGAAATCTGGAAATGCCTGGTTTGGGATAATAAGAAATTATAACTAGAAAAAAATAGTCTATGTGAGTGAATGTATTTTAGAAGCAAATAATTGCAAAATACATCTCTATATGTCAAATGCACAGAAGGCTTTTAATGTCAGACAGGACCTCTGGGTTATATTGAAAAGAAAACACTTGACAGAAAGCAAAGGGAAATATGACAATAGATGACAAAACTATCAGCAGAAAGAATACAGACCTTAGATCTCTAATCATGGCTCTGTTACTTAATATTCATTCAACAAATATTTATTAAAGACCTACAAATGGACAAACTGCTCTAAATGCTGGAGAGACAGAAAAAGACAAGATAAAGACCCTGCCCTTCAAGAAGCTTATAATCTAGTAGGGGAGACAAACAGATAAATGAAGAAAATTTTTATTTAATGATAAGTTCTAAGACAAAAACAAAGAATAAGTGACAACTGATCCTGTTTCCTCATCGGGGTGTAGTCACCTACTTAAAACAAGACGATGATTGTCAAACACCTGGCACACAGCTTCCCCAAGCATTTACTTACTTATACACAAATGCACATTCATAGACACTCAATGTATACACACTTTCCCCAAAACTGCAACTTCTGTGATAATGCACTGTGGTATAAAATGCAGAGTAGAAACAAAATATTTGTATAATTCAACTATACTTAATGCAATTAGGTTACAAATAACCGCATTCATCAAGAATCTGTAAGAAAGGCAAACCTAAACAATCCTAAGACTAAAGTATTAATTAGAAGAGTTCAAATACTGGGATAGCGGTAACATAAACAATATTATAAATAGTAATATTGCCTTGTCTACTTTGATGGGTTGCCATGAAGAACCAGGCTATATTGCCATACAAGTAAGGCTGAGATATTAACACAATGCCACAGTGTCAGAAGCTGGGTTTAAATCCTCATCTTCCGATTACGTTGAGAAAGAAAAAAAAAAAAAAAAGACAATGTCCAAGTCTTGAATCACAAGATTTTATACCTAAAATCAACTTTAGGAAACCCTCTATACTCATCTCCTCATGTTACCAATGGTGACACCGAGGTCCTGGGAGGTAAAGGGTTAACCCCAGAGTAGAGTAGCCAGCAGTGAGAGCCAGAGTGCTTCACTCTCAAGGATCTGCATCCTCTAGGCCGGCATTTAGATTTTATGAGAATCACAACGGATGACAGTTGACTTCCAAAATTCAACTTCAGTTATTAATTCTCCCTAATCACTTCCAGTCAGCTGTACCTAGGGCAAACTAAGGACCTTTACTGATGACCAGGGAGCTCCCTGTACGTAGAAGAGGGGAGAGCACCCTCCTTTGAGAAAGCTACCTTCAACACTATAAGCTGCTTTATTGGGGAAAAGGATACAACTAGCATGAAAGGGGAAAGAGATCTTTCAGGTTGTAATTTTCAGACTTTGCCTCAGGAAAAAGGGCGCCAAATAATTAGCTTCAGGGAGGAAGGTGGAGAGATGAGGTATGGCACGCCAGAGGGAAAGGGGAAAGAACTGTGTCCAACCAAGCCATTTACAAGAGAATGGGGAGAGAGTCCCGGTGCTGTGAAAGGGGCGAGGAGGAAAGAGCAGCTGGGCCCAGGGCAAGCATTTGACCACACCCACTGGCCACGCCCTCCCAGCTGCCCGCAGAGCCACATCGAATCGAAACAGCAGTGGCAGCAGTTAAGATTCCAAAGGCAGATCGCCATGGCAACGGGATTCATCTTGCAGGCAAACTCCGCTTCAATTCACTGGGTCTTGCTCGAATCTCAAGATACTGCCAGCTCGATGAGAGCAGAACGGTCACGGGCAGCGTTTGCACTTGATGTTCTCGTGAGGATGGAGGTGGGGGAGGGAGCAATGGAGTGCAGCACTCTATTCCTGAACCCACAAAAATATTTTATGAGGCAAGAGACAGAACACCCCAAACCCAGGCTGTGAGCAACTTGAGCAGAGACCTTAGCAGGGTTCGATGAATGAATCAACGAACGAATGTACTACGGCAAGGAAAAGGAAATCCAGGGGACTTCAGAGCTCTGGGCCTCGCGCACGTCTCCAGTCAGAGGGCAAGCCGATTGCAAGCAGCTGGCTTTCGGCACCAGCTGGGTAAACCCGATTATCCAGCCATCCTGCCCCACAGCGAGCCTTATCATTAGCTTATCCGACACCCCCAACCCTCCTACCTCCTCCTGGCCCAGGGCTCCGGGGCAGGCGCTGCGCCCCAGCCCAGGTGCTCTTCGCCGAGGGAGCGATCGGGGACTGAGATGCGCTCCCCGGAGAGGGACAGCTGGCAGGAGCGCTCTGCGGCGTCTCACACCGGGTCCGCAGGCAGCGCAGCCTCCCCTCGCCGCTGTCCGCCAACACCCCGCGCTCCCTTCGCAACGCCCGATTTCCCTCCTCTCCCGTCACATATTTAACTCCAACTTTGCCTGAATCACAGTCACCCCGCCCCTTTCAAATGGGGCTTAAAGTGAGGGTGTCCGGGGTTCTGCTGCGGCGTGGAGGGGCACAGGGGTCCCTCCCTCCCTGTCGCCACCTCCGTGTCCAGCAAGTCTGCCTTGGGATTCTCGCTCTCCGAGGCGCCAGGCCAGGAGCTCCCGGACGCTGCCGCAGAGCCCGCGGCAAAGCGGCGAGTGGTACCCGGCTGGCTCCTGGCCGTCCGAGAGCCTGAGAAAGAAAGGAGGGAGGGACGCTCGTCCTCAGGGGCGCCTTCCTCAGGGCTCGCCTCGCTCTGCGCTGCGCTGCAGCCATTTTCTCATCCCCAGCTTGGCAGCCGGGAGCTGTCTGCATCCCGTTCCCACCCAGACCCAACCTGAAGGACGGGTTTAATATTTACCTACTGGCCCGGGAGCTCCGGGGAGGCGGCGGGAGGGCACGCTGCGAACACAGCGCCCAGCCCCGCGCAGCACACCCACCCCCGCGCCACCGCGCGGTGCCACTTAATGAATGAGTGCGGCGGGCGAGGCGGCGCGTCCCCTTACCTGAGCAGCCCCTGCATGCTGGAAAGGCGGCTCTGTGCTGTGGGTACAATGGGATCCGGTTAAACAGTTTCCTTCACAGCCGCTCGTAGGTTACCAACTCGCAGGTGACATCACCCTCTCCTCGCCTGATAGGGTACAATGTGGCGCCCACTGCGCATGGACCCTCCGGCCGGACCCGCTGAACCCTGGGAGTTGTAGTCCGGACCTACTAGCAGAGCCGAGACGGCCTTGCTGCCGGGCCTCGCAGAACTACACCTCCCGACATACTGCTCGGCCTCTCCGGCCCCGCCCCTAGGTCCCGCCCCCGCCGGGACCCGCCCCCTCCCCGCCTTCCAGGCTTGCTGTGTTCGCGGGGGTCGTTGAGAGGCAGAGCTGCGAACCGCACGGGCTACAGGGAGGGCCCCCTGCGGTTGTGCCTCTTGACTTGACCTCTACTTCGCCTGGCGCGGGCTCCGAGGGTTCCAGGGCTCGTTCGCACCCGCCAGGCAGCTCTAATTTACCAGGCTCTCTTGGACCCCTGGGAAGGGACGACGAGGACTTTCTCGTCTTCCCCAGGCAGAGCAACTAATTCGTGGGACTCGCTGGTCCTGGAATTCCCCCCACGTCCCCGAGGATGGGGCGACGCCTGCCCCGAAGGGGAGGAATCCCCGTATACCCCGCTTGATTCAACCAACCTTTCTCTTTTCTCTTTCTCTCTCCCCATTTAACGGAGACCAGATGACCAAGCAGAACGCGGCGAACAACTTAGTCGGCTGAGCTGACAGAATAACGGAGATTGTCACTAATAAAAATGCGGTGTAACACTAGACAGTCGCCGCAACCCTCCGTCAGGGAGCCTGCTGCTGCTGCAGTGATAATGCTATCGCGCAGCCATGCTTTTGTTCATCCTTTCGGCGGACTTCCCGCCCTGGTGGCTCTCAACTCCCAGGAAGATAGATAACATCCTTGTCTAAAGTTTTAACGAATTGTGTACATATGTATACATATATTTTTAAATCCAGAGCACTCTCCCTTCATTTTCCATACCTTTCAAATCAACATCGTGCGACTTAAAAATTGCCCTGATCTTAATACACCTAAATGTTTACTTAAAGATAAACAAATGATGTGTAGAATTCTGACGCTATAAGCAAATTTTATTGTTAATACATAAAATTTGTCAGTGACATTTTTCCATTCAGTGAATACCACTTATCAAATATTAAAATGGAGAACAAATCTCCAGGTGTCTTTTCATCTGAAAAAAATGCCTTCAGTTACTTGAGTTGTATATGCAAATTATAATGGCATTTGATGTGTTTCAATCCTATATAAGGATCAATTCACATTCTCATTCCACTAGCAAAATCTCTAAAAGACTGTGCATCTTGTGAAAAAGAGGCTTACAAGCTTTCAAACAACTCTGCACCTAACTGTTGATGGAAGTCATCTTATCACTTATTTTCTCATTTCATTTTACAACACTAACTTGAGTTCAAGTGAAAAAATATTCATAAAACTAGTTGAGGAGCTCCCAGGACAGGAACTTCTTTGTTTTGCTGAGAAAGATGTTTTAGTGCTGAATTCTGATTCTCTTTTAACAAACCTGTTCTTTATAGACCAGACCCATTTTTCTCCACTAAAGGAAGATAACTTGGAATGTTGTTCCTTTGTCCTGAGCTATTCCATCCATTTCAAATATTATCTTAAATGGAACCCAGACAATACAAATGTTCTCTTGGCCATCAGATCAAGGATACAATCAGTGATGTTCTAGCTAATGGACAGACTTAATGTATTGCAGTTCACTGTGGAAAAATAATCAGAAAGAAACTTGACCTGGGATGGTTCTAAAGGCTCTTCCAATTTTATAACTGTGTAAAACTTTTAGATGGGAACATAATCAGTGAGCCTGAAATTTATTGAGTCAATAAACTGAATGTGGAGCCTTTCTGTAAGACAGGGCTTATCACTGTAGATAAAAGTCTGCTATGAGGCACAGTCTAAGGAGTAATTTTATATGAGAAATAACCTTACAGCAAGTTCTCTTGGGTCTTCAGCAACGAAGGAAAGGATGGGGTCTGCCTGAAACAAAACAATTCCATTCTCTATAACAATTGATATTATAGGGATGTGCCATGTGACACAAATCATCTCCATATAAAGGACAGCATACACAATAGACTGTAAGCACAGAAGTGTGGGAAAGGGCACATGCGAGCTCCTATTAAAAAGATATAAATATAGATAATATATATATAAAGAGGGCATTGTGTTTGGAAAAATTTTCCGTAAGTGGTGATGAATTTGAACTGATCCCTGCAGTTTCACTGGTAACCAAGGGAAACAAAGATGGCTCTTTAGCATCAGAAATGCAGTCTGTAGAACTGGAACCAGAGGAAGCTTAACCACTTCTACAGAAACAGAGAAGAACTCATAGACACTCTTTCATGTTCACAAAAAATCATTGTAAACATTGTGTTTGTATTTAATTTTTTCTAGGTGACCAAGTAGTCTCATAAACCATCAAAAACATCCACTCTCTCTAATTGATATTCTCAGTCAAAAGCATTTCTTTGCTATCTTTTTTAAGTAACTGCTGCCGTTCTAGAATGATCTTATTAAAGGCCCTGCCTCATCTCATAACTGTGGCCTATTACTTAGGAACCTGTAAGATCATTCAGAATAGAATTAATTGACCATCTATACAGGTTGGGGGAGCTGGAGAGGCACCATGGGGGCATTTTGCTGATCTTTCAAAATAACCTCTCCCAGTTCTGGTTACAAGGTTTTACTCTAGATACTACATTGTAGATAAGGGAGGAAATGAGATATCAACACAGAGAAAGAATTTAAACTTTGTAGCTTTGCATGTGCTTTCACAAAATAGCTTGCTGTTTTGCAAAAGTTGAGCTTGTTGAACTGAGCCCAGGTTTGGGACTGTGCCATTTTACCACTGTGAGCCACCTTACTTTGCCTATCTGTGTTGCTTATTCTCTCTGAGCCTCAGTTTCCTTATTTATAAAATGGGGTTAACACTAATACCTATTTCATTAGGTTTTTGAGGATTAAATTAGATGAGGCATGTAAAAACACTTTTCAAACTGAAAAGAATTATACAAATGTTAGTGCTTGTTATCATTTGCCGTTTTCCCCAAGAGATTATCTCAGAAATGTCAGGCCTAATTATGGAACAATAAAAACCTATTGGGCCAGCGGGATGGCTCACGCCTTTAATCCTAGCACTCTGGGAGGCTGAGGCAGGAGGATCATGTGAGCTCAGGAGTTTGAGACCAGCTTGAGCAAGAGCAAGACCCTGTCTCTACTAAAAATAGAAAGATTCCCAGACCTTTGGGAAAAAAAGAAAAAAAATAGAAATTAGCTGGACAACTAAAAATATATGGACAAAATTAGCCAGGCATGGTGGCCCATGCCTGTAGTCTCAGCCACTCGAGTGGCTGAGGCAGAAGGATTGCTTGAGCCCAGGAGTTTGAGGTTGCTGTGGGCACTAGGCTGACACCATGGCACTCTAGCCCAGGCAACAGAGTGAGACTGTCTCAAAAAAAAAAAAAAAATAGCCTACTTACATAAAATTTCTTATTCTTAACAAGAGGCTATTAGAAATTATACAGCATGCACATATTATCTCACTCTAATTTGTAAGCAGGTAAAACATTTTTGAAAACAAAAATGAGAAATTCAGAGTTCAACAATGTCAGTCTCTGACTTGTTCTCAGATCCTTACCTCGTCCTTCCTCATGCTCTGGCTGTCCTCAGTATCGTAGTCAGCCTTTCCCAGGCTTTCCAGCATGAAGAAGTTTCACTGGGAGATCGAATGCAGGAAGAAGGGAGAAGCTAAGGTATTTCTCCACCTCTGCAGAGGTGCGTTAGGTGATGTTTCTGGCAGTAGCAGCAGCACTTCCCCTGTTTGGACTGGTCGTGGTTCCAGCTTCTTCCAGGTCACCCTGGCCTCTGTTAACACCACCTACTCCTTTTATCCCTCCAGCCTAGGGGTGGAGATAGCTTCCTGCTGTTGCTAATCTCTGGCTTGCGTGTTTGGCTTCTCAGATCTTCTATCACAAGTGTGACCAATTCCTTGTACTACATTATCTCTGTTTTAAATACTATTTAGAATGGTTTCTATTTTCTTGGTGAAACACTTTAACTGATATACTCCTGTCTGAGTTAAAGTTCTTTTAGGGGCAGGCAACAAAAACTTTCTATGGCCAGTTTATGCAAAACAAAGAAAGTAGTGGGATTTATTCAAAGGATTCAACAACCAAGGCTCAGGGAGTATAGGAACCAGACCAGCTCTGGGAACCTAAACAGTAGTTTTCAGAGTTTCTCTCCAAAACACTGCTCTAATAGCTCTCAGACTCTGTGCCTCTTTGTTCCAAATTTCAAACCCCTGCAAGAAGCTGCTTGTCCTATCTCAGGGTGATGAGCCCTGACTTACTTATCTACAGTTGTGGTTCTTAAAGCATGGTCCCCAGACCAGCAGCATCCATATCATCTGAGAACTTGTGAGGCATGCAAAAACTCAGGTGACACCCATAGATCTACTGAAAAAGAAACCTTAGGCATGGGTCCTTAATAAGTCCCCCAGCTGAATCTATTTGATGCACATGAAAATTTTCCAATGACTAATCTATAGCAAAGATAACAAGATAGTGTGGCTCAGATATGATCACTCAGGACCTATCCCTGTGTGTCTGGGAGTCTTCCCAGAGAGGAGGAAGTGTGAACCTGGTAGCCACCCCAAGAGGTGTCGGGTAAAGCTGGTAAATCTGTCAGGGTTTTAGTAAAACTTGGTTCTTCCTGAGGGAAAGGATTTTGTGGCATTCTGAGCCAACTATTCAATTTAGTTACTGAAAAGTCACTTGGAAAATATTCATTTCACTGTGTTTAATTGAGAGCTCAGAAAAACCAAAAAACCACCATCAGGACAGAATAAAGGAGATAGAATCATACAGAAATGTGAGAACAGTAGCAATAGTATGGTTAGGCACAGTAAGAGGGGAGGTGAAAATAGCTCCAACCACTCAAAACTCTCTCCAGACCAGTCTCATCTGAACATCTCAGAATTGAGAAATAGAAACTCACCTTTGACACACCATAGCTAAGAGCTTCTGCATAACTGGCTTACTTTTAGCTCATCTATGAGAACTACATTGTTCAATTCTGTAGCCACTGGCCCCATGTGGCTACTTAAATTTAAAGTAATTAAAATTAAATAAAAATGTAAAACTCAGTTCCTCAGGCACAGTAGCCACATTTCAAGTGCTCAATAGCTGCATGAGGTCAGTGGCTACCATATTGGATATCACAGATACAGAATATTCCCATGATTTCAGAAAGTTCTACTGGAGAGAGCTGCTATACACTCTGTACTGATAAATTTTTAGATTTTGTTCATGCCAAAACCCACCGTTTTTTCCCCTCTATCTTTCCCAGGTCAAATTCCAAAGAGAGAGAATAAATGAAGAGAGAAAGAAAGAAAGAGAAAATCGAATTGTTCTAGTTTACCATTTGAAACTAGATCCTACCATAGATCTTCCTAACTGGAGCTTCACTGGCCACCATGAAAAAGGCAGATAGAAAAATGGCTAACAGAAAAATGGCTGAAAATCTTAAACATGAGTCACACACATAAACACACATAAACATATCCAAATGGTCAATAAACATGAAAAGGTGCTAAAATGCATTAATCATCAGGGAAATATAAAGACTACAATGGGATACTACTACACACCTATCAGCTTGATTAAAATTAAAAGGAACAAGGATGCTAAGGATTGGCAAAGATAAGAAGCAACTTAAATCCTAACCCGCTGGTGAGAGTGTAAATTGGTATAACTGCTTTGAAAAAAATCTTTGTTAGTATTTACTAAGAGTGAACATACACCTCCTTTAGGGCCCAGAAATTTCACTCCTAGCAATATACATCAGAATTGCATATATATGTTTACCAAAAGACACCTATTTGAATGTTCGTAGTAATGCTATTCATTATAGCCTAAGGTTGCCATGCAATATTTGAGATACGCTAAGAATATTATTTGTTGTTTGTTCGAAATTCAAATTTAATTGGGCATTCTGTATTTTTATTTGCTGAATCTGGCAATCCTGTGATAGCATGAAAGCAGTCATAGACACAAAGGGATGAGGATGACTGTGTTTCGATAAAGCTTAATTTACAAAAACAGTGAGCTGGCCTGAAGTCATAGTTTGCTATCCAGCAATGAGGATTAACAAGTCATGTCTATGTGTAAAATATGGATGAATCTCACAAAAATTACATTGAGTAAAATGAGTATATATGATGTGATTACATTTACATAAAATTTTAAAAAGGTAAAGCTAATAATAGTGTTAGAAGATGGAATAGTGGTTACTCTGGGGTGTTGGTATTGTTCACATTTTTTATCTGAGTGCTATTTATGTGGCTACTTTGTGAAAATTCATCATGCTGTACACTTACAATTTGTGTGCATATATGTATGTACATTATATGAAAATATTAATAAAATATTTATATAAATTAAAAACTAGGGCCAAATCATCTCAAGATCATTCCCATAAGAAATTTTCTGTATTCTAGTACCCAAGTTTTTGTGGGGGATTTTTGTTCGGTTTTTCTAATTGTAACAGTTATTCATATTCTTTGTAGAGAATTTAGAAAATGTTGCTACTTAATGTGATAAAAATCACCCTTGAGCCTACAAACCAGGGAGAAATATTAACATTTCTCTTCCTACCCCACCCCAACTTCCCTTTCATTGGATTTTTTTTTATATCATCAGCATTTTAATGGCTACATGGTATTTTTATTATGTGAAGATAACCATTTTTTGTTATTTAGTTTTTATTTAATAATCATAACTGTGCAATTCAACTATCCTTGGAGGGGAATAAGGAAAATATGGAACCCAAAGAACTGCAGCAGGAGCACAAAGATCGTAGGATATTGTAAGCAGATGGGGTGGAGGGGTGGTCTCCCCAGCTACAGAAAGAATAGTCTGATCTGATGAGTAAGATAAAACAAAACGCCCGCCAGATGTGGTGGCAAAAGCCTGTAGTCCCTGGAAGGCTGGGGCGGAAGAATCCCTTGAGCTCAAGAGTTGGAGGCCAGCCTGGATAATATAGTGAGACCTCCTCTCTAAAAAAGAAAAACAAAAACAAAACACATGCCAAATTTATTAGAGTTGTCCACAGTCTGCAATGGTGATCTTGCTGGTCTTGCCATTTCTAGACCCAAAGCCCTCCATGGCTTCCATAATTTATGTCCTTTCTCACCTTGCCAAAAACCACATGCTTGTCATTCAACCACTCGGTCTTGGCAGTACAGACAAAAAACTGGGAACCGTTTGTGTTGGGTTCAGCATTTGCCATGAACAAGATGCCGGGACCTGTATGCCTCAGGACGAAGTTCTTATCATCAAATTCCCCCCACAGATGGACTTGCGCCAGTGCCATTATGGTGTGTAAAGTCACCGCCTCAGCATGTAAACCCTGGAATAATTCTGTGTAAGCAGGAACTCTTATAACCAAACCCTTTCTTTCCAGTGCTCAGAGCATAAAAGTTGTCTGCTGTCTTTGGAACTCAGTGCGCAAATAGCTCAAAAAGAGATGTGACCCAAGGTCTCACCATCCACGGCCATGTGGACGAACACGGTGGGGTTCACTGTGGCTGGCACCAGTGTCTACCAGGCAGCCTAAAGGTAACCATTTCTATTTAACCTCTATTATAGAACAAATCATTTCTACTTTTTTGATATTATCAATAGCTGTGATGGTACATCCTAGTTCAATTTTTGTGCCTATCATTGGTTATAATTTTAGAAGTAAATACAGGGTAGGAGGATATAAATGCTTTCAACACATATTGCCAAAGTGCCCAGATACTTGTTTTTATTACTTGTAGATGTTATGGGTGATGTTTCCTATTAACCCACATGGGTCTGGTATCCACTCTGAGAGAACTGAATCATGTCCTGAAAGCAACTTGAAACAAATTCTAATAATGTTGATGAGGTACTTGAGAGAACTATCAGGGAGGAATGAGTGTCCAAGGGAAAGAGAAACACTTTCTGTGGACTGTAGTCATCTGGCCCTCTAGGATATGCTAGGTGTATTAGTTTGCTAGGGCTGCTGTAATAAAGTACCACAGAAATTTATTGTCTCACAGTTCTAGATGCTAGAAGTCCAAACTCCATTCCAGTTGGCAGGGTTGGTTCATTTTGAGGGCTATCAGGGAAGGAAGGATTTATCTCTCTTCTCAGCTTGCAGATGGCCATCTGCTCTCTATATTTCATCATCTCATCTTCCTCCTACACATGTCTGTCTCTGTGACCAAATTTCCCCGTTTTATAAAGACACCAGTCATATTGGATTAAGTCCTACCCTAATGACCTCACTTTAATTTGACTATCTCTGTAAAGACCCTATGTCCAAATGAAATCACACTGTTAAGATCCCAGGGGTGGGGACTCCAATATATGATTCGACATAAGAATGGAGGGTGGGTGGGAGGGGTATACAATTCAACCCATAATAATGGATAAACCCAAATAAGGGAAAACTGGTTTTCTTGATCTCAGCAACAATGCTTTGCATGTTATGGTCACGTAGATGTTAAAGCAGTTGAACATCTGATTAGGAAATAAAGATAGTGGTGAAAAACTGAAGATAGCAACCTGAAACTTTTCAAGAATAACAGAAATCAAAAACACAGGGTGCTTCCTGAATGATGTAGCGGCCTTGATGCTGACTGTTTTGGGGTTTGTTTGAAGGCTGAGGACTTGTGCCTCTAGGTACATGGTCCTGTCACTCTTGATCACGAATTCTGAGATGAAGACTCTACCGGCCTTTCATTGGTAAAAATTCCCTGGCCATATATTTTAGACAAACCATCCTAAGTTAGCTTTCAAAATATCCCCTACTGAGAGTGTCACACAATTTTCATTTTCTTTTTCTCTTTAAACATCAAATCTCTGCATGGGCTCTTTAACCCTAAAATGGGCAGTCCATGTGTGGTTAAACCTTGTCCACAAGTAAAGGATGGGCTGGGTATTCAATAGAAAGAAAGTTCTATTTACTCTTTTGGTTCTTGTAGCTTTCTTTGCTGGGAATTATCCTGGCAGACATGTTCTCCTTTGTGGCAGAAATATTACAGTATGTAGGATTTATAAAGAGGCTTGTTTCACAGCAGGTTGTGCTAGCACTTAGACACTGGATTTGAAGATTAGGGACGACTTTAGTCCTGTCTTACATGAGAACCTTGTGATGTGGAATTTCTCAAGGAAAGCCACGCTTCAATACAATGTCATGGCATATCATCTTTGTGAGAGTGTTTTCTCTTCACCAAACTGTGATTGTAACCTTTTCTCTCGGGTTGTCTGTGCCCTCTCCCTGTGTCTCAAGCTCCTAAAATAATATTTTGGGTTGTCAGAAGACTAACCACACAGTTAAAGGGGAAAAGGAGATATTGGAATGCTTTATTCTGGCTTTGCTTTCCTGCAAGTGACAGGTTTTCTTCTCTGAGATTTAAGTTATTGCTTTAGAAAATTATACTCATTTACATATAACATACTTAAAGCAAACAAAATATAACCCCATTACTTTTCACACATATGTAACAGTGATTCTGAATAACAGGGTCGTCTCCCTCTTGACTTACACATGTAAATTAACTGTGCTTAAAGCTACACCACCTCTGGCTATAAGCTCACTAGAATTTGCAAGTTGAGTAGCTTTGAGTAATGTCCATGCTAGGATGGGAAACTCTAAAGAAAACCCAGATGTTTCCGAGGTGAACGTAGGATTTTAATTAAGTTTGATTGTGTCCTAATTCACTAGTGGCAGATCCTCACAGCCATCATTTCAGGAAGCCTTTTCACAATGCACATCCCCATTTAACATGCACGTAAAGAGTTCCCTGCTAAAGGCAGAGCTACATCAGTAGTATCCTGGGACTCCATGGCACTGCCTCACAAAAACAAAATCCATTGTCAATTTCAGGAATTTTGTGAGCCAGTTGTTAAACACAGTCAACATTAAAAATCAAATCATATAAACTTACAGTTAAATAAATTGTATTGAAAAAAATAATAAATGCTCAAAACTTACCGCTTGTTAATTGTTACTACATTTTACTATGATTTATGCTCTTGAGGTTTTCTGTGAATCTGAATGGTGGAAAAACTATGTCATGATGTGCTGCTGTACATCTCTTCCCAACTCCACGTTCAGTGACATCGTACGGGTAGCAAGAAGTCAGTCATGGTGGGAGTATTTACAACACAGAAATCTGCAAATGCTCAAGTAAAAGCTTCCCTAGGGATCCAGTTGTTAAATATTTACTGGCATCTCCATCCCCTTGTGTTGGTGGTAACAGAATAACTTTCCTCTAACTGCTATGCAATGCTCTGCATTTTTCTCTTAGGATATCGTTTTGCTGTTGGGTTCTAGAAAGGGAGATCCTAAGCATGTGTCATTGTACTCAACTTGTGAAGAAGTAAGGGTGGCGTGAGATCGTGAGCTGAGAAGAGCCTAGCTCCTTATTGGGTTCAGGAGCCGAGTGTTTTTCCCCAAACAGGAAAGAGGAATTTGGTGATAGGTTTAGCGGGGGTAGTGGTTTTGAACCAGGAAAAGAAGGAAGTCAGCTGGGGCTGTTGTAGGTATCAGATGGAATGCAGAGAGAATCCTGGAGTAACGGCAGTAGCACTGAGGCTGCATGACCACATGGCATGCCCTTAAAACAGGGCCCCAACATGCTGTCCTTAAAAGCGTTTTCACCAGTCTGCAAAATAATGATAAAAATAATCTTAAAAAGACAGTGTACAGGAAAATTGCTTGAGGCCAAGAGTTCAAGATCCCGGCTCTATAAAAAATTTTAAAAAAGAAAATTAGCTGGGCTTAGAGGTGCTCGACCGTAGTCCCAGCCTGCATTCCCCAACTCCCAGGCCGAGGACTGGTACCAGTCTGTGGCCTGTTAGGGACCAGCCCACAGAGCTCCTCTGGCAGCCCCCAACCCAGTCCTGGGGAAAAATTGTCTCCTAGGAAACTTAGGGAATGGCGATGGGGGGTTGGGGGGCAGGGACAGCACACAGCAGGGGGCAAGCGAACTTCATCTGTATTTACAGTTGCTCCCCATCACTGGCATCTCAGCCTGGGCTCTGCCTTCCTCCCCGACCCCACTCCTCCCCATCCCCCATCTGTGGAAAAATTGTCTTCCATGAGACCAGTCCCTGGTGCCAAAAATGTTGGGGACCGCTGGTCCCGAGTACTGGGAGGGTGAAATGGGAGGAACGCTTGAGCCCAGGAGGTCAAGGCTGCAGTTAGCTATGATCGGGCTACTGCATTCCAGCCTGGGCAACAGAGTGAGAGCCAGTCTCTAAAAAGAAAAGACAATGTAGAGCAATGTACAGAGTTTTTTATGAAATGAAATGTTTTCATATAAAGGACTGTTCTTTATTCTGGGATCATAGGTTAATTATGTCAAGAGTAATAAAGACAACTTTATTAGCTGCCTGAGGCCGTTAGGAGGATGCAAACTACATACAGCTGTGCGCCCATAACAACAGACTGCATACATGATGGTGGCCCCATAAGATTATAATAGCATATTTTTACTGTACCTTTTCTCTGCTAGGATGTGTTTAGATGCAGAGATACTTACCATTGTTACTGTTGTCTCCAGCATTCAGTAACATGCTGTGTAGGTTTGTAGCTTAGGAGCAATAGGCTATACGATATAGCCTAGGAGTGTAGTAGACGATACCATTTAGGTTTGTGTAAGTCCACTCTATGTTGCTGGCACACCATGAAATTGGCTAACCATGCATTTCTCAGGACGTATCCTGTCACTAAGCAATACATGACTGTATATAGGTAGTTTATATCTTAAAAATCACTTTGTCTCAAAAGTCCATTTTGGCTCATTTCCCCTGCTTGCATTAGGAATACTTCTTTTTTCTTTAAAAAAGAAAAAAGAAAATCAATGTTCTAAATGATGATCAAGTTCCCAGGCCAGACCACAAAAGCAAATGCATCCCAGAATAAAGTTGAGTATTAGCATTGACCTTGTTAGCTGAGGTCTGAATGGTGGGAAAAGGGAGCAATCTTTGCAGGAATAAGATGCCTAAGAGAGGAAAGAGCATACTTTTCCCCTTGTCTAAGCCAATGGATGGTGCCCTAGGAAAATCTGAGCCAGCTGAAGTTTGTCCTCATTGTTGCCCTCACCTGATTTTATTCCTTGCTCTCTTGACAGCTGGCATGCCCTCTTCCAGAGCCTCCATTCTCTCCACCAGGGCACTTTTGCAGGTCTGCCTGAACTCCTAAAGTGCTCCAAGTTCCAGACAATGCTTGCTCCCTTCTCCCTTCGGTCAACTCATCCATCCATTTTTTCCAACTCAGGAGTCACTGAACAAATTTACACAATTGTGTGAATGACTGATAACCTCTAATTTTCCAGAATCATCTGAATTTTTAGGAAACTTGTAAACACAAATTATCTCTAGTTGGCAGTATATTGTGAAATTAAAACACACACACACACACACACACACAAGGCAGAGTAAGAGTTTAGGGGAAAATAGTATTAGGATAGGGCCAGGTCTCACAGAGGCACACTGTTACAGAATTGCTTAATTCTTCAAACTATGTTTGTGAGTTTCACAAACTCCTCCCTTTGACCCACAGATTTTCCTGAACTGGCCAAAGCTGGATTTTAGCTAATCCTTGTTTTGATAATTGCCCACTGGTACAAGCAGCCCCAGAATAACAAATGTCTCAGGATTAAACATTACAATCCTCTAAACTTTTTCAGATTCATCCTTGAAAAGCTTCACATTTCCCACAAGGAGTTCTCATGGGAATGGTGGAGATTCCAGCCATAAAAGGACAATGGTGTGAGGTGAATTCTGTGTGTCTGTGTGCACACACACGTACTGGGGTAGGTTGCAGGTTGCAGATGTATGGACGCATGCACAATTTATTTGTCACTTTGTAAGAAGAGCTCACTATGTAATTAAACACACAGAGTTGTTATAGATTCCAGCTTCACCCAGTTTAGGAGACATGTCTTAGCTCTAAAATCCATACTCATATCTGAAATTCCTTCTGTCCCACTACTCTCAGTCCAAGGTCTTCCCGCTGTGATTACTGAATGTGCATTCTATTTACAATTCTAATCTCATTGCTTCTTTTTTTCCTAGTTAAATGGATTCTTACTCCCTAAATTTTCTACGGAACATGTGACTTTTGGTGCTTGAATTGCCTTTGGAACTATTATTCACAGTTAACTCTATTCACAAAACTCTAGTATGTCTAGATCAGCTTTTTCTCATTAGCAATCAGTGCTCATCAGTTGGCTATAGTTGTTCATCTACAAACATGAACACCAATGAAACACCACAAATGTTAATGAACAACCATCAGGTGTAACCTATAGAAGGGAGTTTGCACTGATGGTGATTATTGTGAGTCGTCTGTGATGTGTGCTAGATCTTGATCTTGCATTCAAAGACAGTGGGTGAGCAGCCGTGCAACAAACAGAGCCGGACACGGCCCCTGATCTTGAGAAACTGAGAGACTAAAAAAATAAAAATGAGAGTGCATTTCTCATTTCCCCACAGGAGACTTAACCAGAGAAAAGGGGAGAAATCTCTCAGCAACTTGAGCAGAGGTAAGAGGGAGGCATTTTCAGTGTGGAAACTGTGCTTCTGCCTGGGCCAAGTTGAAAGACGATAGAGCGACCATGCTTATATATTTTGCTAGGAAGCACCTGCTTACTTTTCATTCTAGAGTGTCACTGTCAGATAGAAATATAATACAAGCCATCACATGCATGCTTTAAGATTTTCTAGTAGCCACATTTAAAAAGTACAAAGAAATAAGAGAAAGTAGATTTTAATAATATATTTTCCAACTATCATTTCAACATGTAATCAACTTAAAATTATTAATTAACTTATCTACACTATATTTTTCATACTAAGTCTTCGAAGTCAATTTGTATTTTACACTTGCAGGCACATCTCGGTTCAGACTAGCCTTGTTCCAGTCACTCAATAACTACATGTGGCCAGTGGCTACCACACGGGGCAATGTAGATCTAGAACATTCTACTCCACTGCTCACATTTACTGAGGATGGGGTACTTCACTCTTTTTTGTTCTGTTGTTATCTCCTACAGCCAGAAATTGGTTGGAGGCAGGAAAGCGGTCGGGCAAACCGTTTAAAAAGTTTTCTAAGAGGCAGTTTAGCAATGCTGGTTATCATCCTCAGGTACTCAGGACTGAAGAGGGTCCTTTGTCAAAAGCAGACTTTCTTTGTGATGGATCAGAAGCATTCTCTGCATTCTAGGGAGTTTGACTTAGGTCCTTACTCTCTCATCACCCATTTGATAGGCCTGGGCCTGGCTTTTGGCACCGTTTCCTCTGTGATTTGGATGGAGAGAAATTCCCTGACCCATACCATCTTTCCTATCTAGGACTACTTAAAGATAATTCACTCTGGAAGCTTTTTCTTGTCTCTGGTCCTCTTTAAAAAGCAAATGTTTTGCCTCCAGGGCCTGATAATAATAGCTTTCACTGGGGTTTGGACTTTTCAAACCAAGCTCAAGGGCGCTGTTACACATCATGCTCTCAGCAATTTGTTAGGACTGGCACTTAGATAGATGAAGATCAAAGTTTCTGAAAAATCACAGAGATTTGATGATTAGTCTTTGGCAAAGATTTTCAAATTTTATCGAGCATGGGAGTCCTTGAGGCTGTATATTACGGCAGTGCCAAGGACCCACGTCCTGAGGGTCAGGCCTGGCTTTGAGCTTCGTTTTTAACAAGCACTGCAGGTCATTCTGGGGAAGAGGGCCTGGCTATCTGCAGTGTAGAAATACTGGTGGGGACCAGACCCCAGTTTCCTAGACGTGGAGCTCCTTGCTCTGTGTCGTCAGCTGCTCCACGTTAGGAAGTTAACACAGCAAATCACTTGCATTTCAGTATGAAATTATATCTCAAATTCTTTTTGCCTATCAAAGAGTTTTTCTGGGCTGCATGAAATTCTGAATGCCTTCTGAAAGGCAGCTGCCAGGAAGGTTTTTAAAAAGATAATAAAAGGGATATATAGAAGCTAAATAAAAATATCAAATATCATCTAGGATGATGTTCAGTTTAACATTGACTTATCTTTTTTTCCCTCCCCTCCCTTGATGGACTGTTTTTTCTGTTATTAACGTTATTACTTAACTGGTAAGGCTCTCTTTAGATGCGTTAGAAAATATAAATACACAAAAAGAAAGTTGCCCACAGAACTGTCACTCAGAAATGTTTGCTTCTTTTTCACAAAAATGAATTCCTAACATAAATTCTGTTTGCAGCTGCTTTTTAAAAGCTTTAATAATTATCTTAAACTTTGTTGTGAGTTTTAAAATGTATGCATCTACCTCATTGTTTTAATGATAGTTTCTTCTATGGTATACAATAATTAAGTCTCTATTTTGGAAATTTTAAGTTGTTTTTAATTTTTTCTTTTTTTAAAAACAATGCTGTGGTAAAGATTCTTTATATACATCTCTTTTGGGGATGAGCTTGAATATTTAATTTAAAAAAATGTAGAAAGCAGAAACTAATGAACACACCTTTCCCACTCCCCAGAATTAAGTACTACTAATGTTTCAACACACTGTTTCCCAGCCTTTCCATGTATGTAAATATTTTTTAATATGCAAATGTTCTCCTTTTAAAAAAAAGATGGGAGACCATTCCAGGTAAAATGAAAATTCGCTTTAGCCACCACCTTCTCTTCTGGTCCCTCCTTCCTCTCTGCAGAGGAAATAACGATGAGTTTGGTATGTATTGTAATCCATTTTTATATGTTTACATAATATATGTATCCAAAAAGTTTAGAATTTTTTTGGTGCTTTTTTACATTTGTAATATTGTTCTGTATATATCATTCTGCAGTTTGCTTTTCTCATTCAGCAATGTTTTTGAACATTATCCTGCAGATAAGTGGAGACCACTATATACCAATTTAGCTTTCTAACAGCAAAATATGTCTGTATTTTCAGAATCTTGCTAATACCTGACACTGGAAAAACTTAAAATTGTTCATGGTCTCATAGATGAAAGATAGCATATTGTTTTAATTTAGTTTCTTAGATTTGTAGTAAGATTAAGCATTTTCAATTTTTGTTGTACTATGTACAATAATCTGATAATATTCTTAGAAAAAAATCCTAACTGGTCAAAGACTGTATTTTAAGGCTTTCAGAATATATTTTGAAATTTCTATCCAAAAATTTTGTAATGTTTATATGCGTGTCAAAACCTTGATAAATAATCCGTTTTCTACACTCACAAAACTCTGGATTATTCATTTTAATCTCTGTTAATCAGACAAGTAAAAAGTGTACATTGTTTTAATTTTCCATTTGAGTACTGGCAAGGTTAAATATTTTTTCTTTTTAAAAAATACGTTTATATTTCTCCTTTTACTTTTCACAGTTCCTGACTTTAGCCAACCTTTATATTGGGGTATTCTTTTTCCTATTTACCTACTGTCATATAATTTACAAATATCTTCCCAGTTTGACTGCTCTTTTAACTTTGTTTGTGGCAGTTTTATTATATACATTATTTTTTAAATTTTAGGTTTTTAAATATTAACGCATTTCCATCATGTTTCCTTCCTTCTATTTTAAGTAACAACTTTTATTTCTTATCTCAAAATGTATGTTTACTATGAAAAATTTTAAAAATATAAATGAATTAAAAGAAGAAAGTAAAATTCATGTAATTTTACTACCTAGAGATAAGAATTATTAACATCTCTTATTAACATTAATTATTAACATTATTATATCTATTCATACATGTCTATACATAATGCTTATAATTTTTTTATAAAAATAAAATCATATAGGACATAACAATTGCAATTTTTTTTTTTTAGAGAAATTGAGTTTTTTTTTTTTATGTTTACAGTCACAATTTATAGTGAGCTGATTTCCCAAAATATATTACCACTCAAGTTGACTTATCTTGTTACATTTAAAAATCTACTCTGTCAAAGTAGTCTATAAAGTACATACATAGTGCTCCAACTGTATCTACTTACAACCAACACTCCATTTTAAGTGTATAATTAAATGATTTTCAGTGAATTTACCAAGGTGTACAGTTAATCACATGAATAAGTTTTTGAGGAATTCCTTTCCCCTATTGAGACCTCTAATTCAAAGAATTCTTTAGAGCTAAATCTTTTATCCATCTTGAATTAATTTTTGTAATTAGACAAAAGCTAAGTCTTTTATCCATCTTGAATTAATTTTTATGAGAGGTAGGGGTCCTGTTCTCATTCTTCTGCATGTGGTATCCAATTTTTACTATGCTGTTTTGGTTACTTTAGCCTTGTAGTATAGTTTGAAGTCTGTTAATATGATTCCTCCAGATTTTTTTTTCTTTTGCTTAAGATTGCTTTGGCTATTCAGGATCTCTTCTGGTTCCAAATGAAGCATAGAATTTTTTTTCTAGATCTGTGAAGTATGACTTTGGTCATTTGATGGGGATTGCATTGAATATGTATCACTTTGGGTAGGGTGGACATTTTAACAATGTTGATTCATAAGCAGCTATGTTTTTCCATTTGTTTATATCCTCTGTGATTTATTTCCTCAGAGTTTTGTAGTTCTCCTTGTAGAGATATTTCACCTCCTTGGTTAAGTATATTCCTAGATATTTTATTTTCTTTGTAGCAATTGTGAATGGTATTGAGTCTTTGATTTGACTCTCAGCTTGACTGTTTTTAGTCTATAGAAGTGCTACTGATTAATTTACATTGATTTTGTATCCTGAGACTTTGCTGCATTTATTTATTTATTCCAGGAAATTCTTGGTGGAATTCATGGGGTTTTTTAGATACAAGATCATATCATCAGAGAAGACTGATAGTTTGACCTCTTCTTTCCCAATTTGGATACACTTAATATTACTCTCTCGTCTGATTGCTCTGGCTAGGACTTCCAACACTACATTGAATAGAAGTGGTGACAGTGGGCATCCTTGTTTTGTTCCAGTTCTTAGGGGGGATGCTTTCAAATTTTCCTTGTTCAGTATAATGTTGGCTATGGGTTTGTCATATATGGTTTTCATTATTCTGAAATATGTTCCTTCTATGCCTAGTTTGTTAAAGGTTCGGAAAGGGTGTTGGATTTTGTCAAATGATTTTTCTGCATCTATTGAGAGGGTCATATGTTCTTTGTTATTGCTTTTGTTTATGTGGTGAATAGAATTTTTTCATTTATAGCTGTTGGACCATCCTTGCAGCCCTGGAATGAAGCCCACTTGGTCATGGTAGATTTTTTTTTTTTTTGATATGCTATTGAATTTGGTTTGCTCATATTTTATTGAGGATTTTTGCATCTGCTCCCTCCAGGAAACACATCTAAATCACAAGGATGCACACAGACTCAACATGAGAGGATGGATAAAAATATTTCACACAAATGGAAATCAAAATAGAGCAGGAATAACTATTCTTATATCAGATAAAATTGACTGTAAGCCAACACAGGTAAAGGAAGACAAAGAGAATCGCTATATAATGGTAAAGGGAGTTATCCAACTAGGTGACATAGTGATCCTAAATATATGTGAGCCTGACACTGGACCTTCTAAATACATAAAGCAAATTTTACTAGAGCTAAACAAATAAATAAACAGTACCATTGTAATTGCTGGGGATCTCAACAATCCACTGTCAGAGCTTGGCAAATCATCAAAACAAAAATAAATAAACATTGGACTTAAACCAAACTCTAAATCAAATGGACCTAACAGACATTTACAGAACATTCCATCCCAAAACTACAGAATGTACATTCTTATCAGCAGCACATAGGGGATTCTCCAAGATTGATCATATCTTAGGCCACAAAACATGTCTGAACAAATACAAAAAAAAAAAAAAATTAAATCATACCATGTAACTTCTCTGACCAAAGCATAATAAATAAAACTAGATATCAATTACAATAGAAACACTCAAACTTACACAATTAAACAACCTGCTGCTGAACAATTACTGGGTCAAGAATGAAATTAAGACAGAAATCAAAAAATTCTTTGAACTGAATGACAAAGTGGATACAAGCTATCAAAATCTTTGGGACACAGCAAAAGCATTCCTCAGGGGGAAAATTCATTGCCTTAAATGCCTATATCAAAAAGACAGAAAGATCACAAATTAACAACCTATTGTTATACTTCAAGAAACCAAAAAAAGAAAGAACAAACCAAACCCCAAAACAGCAGAAGAAAAGAAATAATGGAAGTCAGAGCAGAACTAAATGAATTGGAAAATGAAAAAAAATCATACAATGGATTAACAGTTGTTTTTTTTAAAAGATAAAAAAAATTAACTAGCCTCTTGTTAGACTAACCAAGAGCAGAAGAGAAAGGACCCAAATAAGCTCAATCAGAAATGAAAATGGCAACTGATACTACAGACATACAAAAACATCATCCATGAATACTATGTAAATCTCTGTGCACATAAACTAGAGAACATAGAGGAAATGGATAAGTTCCTGGAAACACACAACCTCCCAAGACTCAACCAGGAAGAAACAGAACTCCTGAACAGACTAATAATGAACACGGAGATCAAAAGAGTAATTAAAAAACTTGCCAAAAAAGAAAGTCCTGGACCTAATGGATTCCCTGTTGAATTTTATCAGACCAACAAAGAAGACCCGGTACCAATAGTACAGGAATTATTCCATAATACCAGGAAAGAGGGAATGCTACCCAACTCATTCTATGAAGCCAGTATCACCTTGATACCAAAGCCAGGAAAGGACACAACAAAAAAAGAAAACTACAGACTGATATTCCTTAGGAATATAGATGCAAAAATCTTTTTAATAGTTACACCACTTCTTTCATCTTTCCTCTCTGTATTAGTTGGAACCACCATAAAAATGTTAAATTTTATTGTGCAGAAAAGACACTCTTGACTTCAAAATCCACAAATTAATGGGTATGTCTTCCTATATAGATATAATTTTAATAGCTGAAACGTGAAGATTTATTTGTCCCTCTTTGGTATATATTGCATATTGATGTGCACTTCTATGTGTAGGTGTTCTTAAATTTCAATAACCTTAAGAATACTTAGTTTTTAGTATTATAAATGAAATACAGAATTAAGTTTGCCCTCCTTAGGTACCATAATTTTAGTTTGTCTCATACTTATAACTCTAATGATAATTGTAATGATAATAATGGTAAATTATTCCTTATGCCATGGTTTGACTAATTATAATCATTATTCTGATTTTATATAAAAGGAAACTGAGGCATTGAGAAATCTGCCTGTATTTACAAGAGAATGTGGAGCTTGATATGAAACCAAACAAGGTTGTTTCAGAACTCACTGCTGATTACCAATTCACTCTATTGCCACTATTAAGTGGCAATTAAAAGCTATTAAAAGCTATTAAAGCTATTCCTATAAATCCAGTATAAATTAACTGATGTCAATATACATGTGAGTATTAAGTGCTAGAAAGAAAATAGAGATATGAAAAAATTTGCCTTTTTAAAAGAAATCAAAGTAAGAAATCATGAGCAAGAAGCTATTAAATAGATCCAGTTCTCTTCTGAGTGCTGGAATATAGAATTATAAGGTACTTAGGAACCATAGTTATAGTCACATTTTGTGGTTGCACACCAAGATAACTTCGCTGACATCACATAGATCCCAGTGGAACTGGGATTGATTCCCGGCTGTGTATTTATTCCCATGCTATACCATCCCTGAAAGGCAGCTCATGATGTTATTTGAAATCAATTAACTGCTGCAAGCTAAATGCAAGTAAATGTATATCCCATGGAAATGTCATATTGATGAAAAAAATTAATAATCTTCCAGGAAAGAAGTGATATATTCAAGGCAACCTTCTCGGGATCCCCATATCCTGCAGTTGCCAGAACAGAATTTAAGCATGGACCAACCGAACCTGAAAGACAGTGTCTGGGAAAAGATCTTATGTGATGGGGCAACATTAGAATATGCTCAGGCCATTAGTTAAATATGCCATTCAGTTATCCATCTGAAATCTGTGAAATATACCTTTATTAAGCCACTTGTTCTTATAGACTTCTTGTTTTGATTGTCCATGTGGTGTACCTTTGTGACCCTGAGCTATACTGACCCATCACCATTGCCACTTTCTGAGCCAAAGTAGGAGCAACCAGGAGTTATACAGGAGGCAGAAGTACATGTCCATCATTTAATCAGTCAAAGGACATTCTGATTTAGTGAGACACAGGAGAAGAGATACGGCATCCTAGTGAGGTTTAGTTCAGGCCACAGACTATTTTTAGTAAAATTAAGCCTTTCACTTTCTACCCCTAATTTTGGTATTACCCTTTGAAATTTACATTCAGATAAAATTAGCAAATTATAAAGATAAAATTTTATCAGATAAAATTAACAAAAAATATTTGTTAATCACTTACTGAGTGTTAATGCAGTATTCAAATTAACATATATGTCTAAATTACCAGCCTATGGAGAGATAAAATATAAAAGTCACAGCAAGTTTTACTCAATGAATGTTATAGACTACTTTGGTTTGATAATTTATAAAAAACAAAATTTTAAAAAAGGCAATACCTCTCACTAGGGCACTCATGTGAGCATATGTAAGTTTATTTCACAGGATTTAATGGTTGACTTGTTCATGTACAAGGCAGTTTTCTCTCAGGAAATATCCAGCTAAATATGATATCCTCTGTATTGCAGGTAGATATAATTTTTTAAATGTTTTACACTTTTCATTTAGTTTTTGATGAAAATTAATCAGTTATATGCAAACAGAGACCAAACTCATATTTTTTTGTACTGATTATACTGTAAAAGAGAAACAACTCTTTTGATAATAATATATTTTAGATAATTTTCTTTCATTGAACACCTTCCATCTCTAAAAGGTCAACTCCTAACATTTTAGAAATAATGATTATTTACTGAGGACATTAAACTAATTACTTCAACTTCTCTATTATTTATTTGGGATTTAGTATTAGGAACATTGCCTGATTTTGGCAGGAATTGGAGCATCAGTATACAATAATATCTGAAACTTAAGGAGACAGAAAAATTTTCACCATGAATCCCATTGTTAACAGTTATAGTTATTTTGAAATTTTCCATGGAAATAAAATTTAAATCTGGCCTGCTGGAGGCAGTTAGAATACCCTGGAAAATTCACTGCATTTAAAAATTGAAAGATATCATTAGGCAATTTCACACTTTATAAGTAAAACTTATAAGTAAAACTTCACTTTATAAGTAAAAGTCTGTCTTTTCCATTTGTAACAAGATTTGAATTTAATTAGATAAATGTATGCCCGAAGACTCTAGGGCGGTAGATTCATTTAAAATAAATTAGGTAACTGAGATTTGAAGTATATTCACTAGGATTGTACATAGTGTGTCCTTAAAATGTAAAGAAGGGAAAGAATAGAGAAATCACAAAAAGAAAACAAGGAAAGGTGAATTTTTCTAGAAAATTTTGTTAAAATTGTATATTAATAGGTTTTAGTCATTACATATGACTTTTTAAAATCATAATTAATAAAACTTTAAAAGAAACCTATATTGTAGAATAACACTATACCAAACCATCTAAGAAATAATGCCAGGGTTTTTTTGTTATAAAAATGACATATAGTTTACCTTGATTCCAGCTCTTAGTGTCATTCCTTCTTCTGTTCATTGAGTATTTATTGAGGTTCCCTCGGTGACAAAACTGCATAGGACAATGGGGATACACAGAAAAAATAAGATTTAGTCTTTGCTCTTGGAGAAATTGTAGTCCAGTAAGGGCTCACAGACCACTTTGTTTGACCTGTTGCTCCTAGAGTTTTCTGCTGTCATAAATTTGGTTCATTATTTCTTTCTTATGAAAACTCTTTTATCACACTCTGTCCCTGTCTTACTGGGTGAAACTCCTCACTGTTGCCAGTACTGCTACTCCTGGCTGTAAACATTTCTGCATTTTCTTACCTGCACTCTGTTACAATTCACTCCTCTACATTCAGGTATTACCTTAGTGTCCTTAAAGGGGGCATGCAATTCCAGACTGCCAGCACCAACCGCACCGTTTCTTGAATGCATGTCTAACGTTGCAATCAGAAAGTTGCACACATGCACTATTGATGAGCATTCTATACCTGCATATTTATTTCTGTTTTCACTTAACTGTCATCAAGTATAGTGAATCATTTGTGCCCTACAACAGGGTATTCTCCACATGTGTTTATTTTCAATTAATAGCTTCTTCCTCAAGCCATGGAATTGTCTCATGTCCCTGATTTATGAGACAGTGGATCTGGAAATATTTTGTTTCCTCTTTTTACAATCACCACAATGTTTTCATGGCTGTACACATTTTGAAAGACTCTTGTACTTAACAGGTTTGCACTTTTGTTCCTTTTGTACATTGGCTTTAAATTTACATCCTGGAATGAAAAAAACTATGTCGTTATCCTGTTTTGAAATGCATTTTCTAATTTGTTTTTATTCTAAATATGAATTTGCTTTGAGAATTTTTGGGCCACATCTCATGTCAAAGCCTTTCAAGAGGTTAGTGGCATTCAGTGGCCTGAATATTATGAATAAAGACTGACTACCACGGACTTTCTTCATATGCAACCCAAACCTTAAATTATGTACATGCAGAAATAAAAATGATTTTCACTTTCAAATTTCACCTCTGGTAAAACTGTAGACAAGGGAGCAAAGTAAATTTTAGAGATACTTAAAAGAGGATACGTTACAAAGAATTCCAAACCCGGGCTAATGGTCCATAGCAGAAAGCAAGAGGAAGTCAGGCTTATATCTATAAGGGAAACTTTCATAATGAGGCAAATAAAAATCACTTGAGAATTGTAAATTTGTGTTTTGAAATGATTGGCAGAATATACATAATTAAAAATGAAAATGCCAACTGAAATTTGTAAACATACCTAAAATGAATACAAATGAAAAATAATTATTGAAGTTACACATTTTAAATATATAATAAAATGTGTCAAGAAAAAAAGAATATGTAAATACCTGTAAAACTACTAGTAATTCACAAATGCATGTTCTTGGCAAAATGTTTTAATGAAAGAAAAAAGGTGTCATAAAACAAAGCATTGGATAAAATATGAATCTAATATAAAACACACCAGTTTAACTAAAAATTAAACTTTAGAGATTACGTTTTCCCTTTATAAAAAAATAAACATTCTCATAATTGGTTTATTTTTATTTTTATCTCAGCATACTACAGGGATACAAATGTTTAGGATACATGTATTGCCTTTGCCCTGCCCAAGTCAGAACTTCAAGCATGTCCATCCCCAAGACGGAGCTCACCACACCCATTAGGTGTCAATATGCCCATCCCCTCTTCTCCCCTCCCACCTCCCCAACACCCGGTGAATGTTACTACTATATGTGCACTTAAGTGTTGGTCAGTGAATATCGATTTGCTGGTGAGTACATGTGGTGCTTGTTTTTCCATTCTTGCCACGCTTCACTTAGTAGAATGGGCTACAGCTTTACCCAGAAAAATACAAGAGGTGCTAGATCACCATTGTTTTTTGTGGCTGGATAGAACTCCATGGTATACATATACCACATTTTATTAATCCACTCATGTATTAATGGGCACTTTCATAAAGTTGGTATATAAATGTGTTTTAATTTATCAACATATTTATTTTCTACTATTTATGCTAAGGTTTGTGGGAGCCATAAAGCAAAATATAAAAAGAATGTAATGGGTGTATTTCCAGATAGTCAATAAATTGACTCACTACTAGTCATTGAGGTTCCATTAGGACAATATTGATATGTCTGATCTGCTATCCTACCATGTTAAAATAGGGCATTCTCATATACACACAGAGTCTGTTCTGGGTTTTTGTTTTATTTAACTTACCTAACCATTACCCTGCCTATTCCACATGGTTTCAAATTGTTAGTCTTTTTCAATATATGAAGGTTCAAGTCCATTTTTATTATTTGTGGTCAATCTAGCCCAGTGCTGCCCCATAAATATATAATCTAAGCCACATATGCAACTTTAAATTTGAAGTGATAACATTTTAAAAAGTAAAAATAAATAAATAAAATTGATGTAGATAAATTCTATTTAATGTAATACATTAAAACTTATCCTTTCAGTTTATAATCAATATTAAAATTATTAATGTGATACATTACATTCTTTTTTTTGTACTATGACTTTGAAATGTAGCGTGTGTTTTACATTTATTATATACAGACAGTTTCCAGCTTACAATGGTTCAACTTATGAGCTTTCAAATTTAAGATGGTGTGAAAACAATATGCATTCAGTAAAAACCATACTTTGAGTACCCATACAACCCTTCTGTTTTTTACTTTCAGTACAGTACTCAATAAATTACATGAAGATTTTCAACACTTTATTATAAAATAGGCTTAGCATTAGATGATTTTGTCCAACCGTGGGTTAATGTAAGTGTTCTGAGCACATTTAAGGTACGTTAGGTGAAGCTATGATGCTCGGTAGGTTAGGCATATTAAATGCATTTTCAACTTACGATATTTTAGACTTATAATGGGTTTATCAGGATGTCACTCCATCATGAGTCGAAGAGCATCTGTGCAAAATTAGGTATTTGTGTATATCTCAGTATTTAGACTAGACACATTTCAACTGTTAAACAAGCGTGTGCAGCTAGCAGCTATAATATCAGAAAGTGAAGTTCAGGTGCTTTTATAGCTAAACTTTTACCAAGTGCTAGAAATACTCTGTTTACTGGATTATGTGTTACAGGTGAATTTTGAAAAGATTTATAACTTCATGCAATTTTTTAACATGGAATTACTTGATTAATTGCAGACATACATTAGACACAACAACATATAAACAATGCTGCCCTCTAGGATGACAGTAATAGGCTTAATGTTTCTTACATTTTCTGTAACTTGCAAGTATTCCATATGTATGGAAAAACAGAATAGATAGAAAAATAGAACAGTTTTAGAGAGACCACCATTTTCATAGGGCTGGTTTTACACAAGAATTTGTGTAACAATTGAAATAGCAAAGATCTCAGAAAAAAATTCTCAACTACTGCAAAATTAAAACAAACTAAAATAAAACACTACAGCCAGGAAAATAACATACAAGAAGATTTTCATAAATTAATACAGAATTGCTTGATTTTTCACTACTTCTACCAGTATTTTCAGTGAAAAATTGATGCGCTCACTGCTCTCAATGTGGAAATTTAACCTTGGCAAAAATTTGGGTTGCTATATTTAACTAGTATTAAGTACTGTGCCATCGAAGTCATATAAGATAAAGAAAACTGCTACTTAACCAAGAGCATCCATTTGATTTTGTAAAAGGTCACTATTATTTACTACATGTACAATTTAAGGATTATGACACAGCGAATTATTTGGAATCAAAGTCACTCAACCAGTCTAATTGGTGCTATATACGGCTCTAGCCTGAATTTAAGGTTATTTGTGAATCAAGTTGTCCACAGATAATACTGATTCACCAGACAGGTTTTAAACAGATTTCAAAATTCTTACTTAGTGTTCTTATAAAGATCATTGTCTATTTTAAAATAAAATTGAACTGGAAACTGAAGCAAAAATTTATCAGACATTTTGGCTGCACATATTTTATTATTAGATTATTTTATTTTTCTGTAAGTTCTGTAGAAACTTTTAGTTTACACCTTCATTTTACTGAAGTGGGCAAACACTCTGGTACCTGCTGCATGTGGCTACAGGGTCATTTTTCACTCGATCGATGCTTTTATCAGTCTCCACAAGTGATTTTCACACCGCCAATTGGACAGACCATGCAGTTAATGAAATCTAGTCTGGGCAACAGATCTGGAGTCCGAGCCACGTTCCATCATCCGATGTTATATTTTGATTGGAGACAAGCACACAGCTGCTCTGTGCTCATGCCACCCACTTGTTCTCTTAGAAATATGTCACAATGAAAGGCTCGAAAACCTTTCAATCCATATTAATACTGGCATGGTCCAAAGCTAAATTCTATTTATGTCTAAACTATCTTAGAACCAGATTATTGCTCATTATTTAATGTTTATTTATTCATATTTATTAATTTTAAAAATGCCACCATTCATTGTATGTCCCCACTGTCTAGCTCAGAATCCTGTGTATGGAAATTCCTAAATAGGTGTTTTTAAATGAATGAACCAATCAATCAATCATTGCAAGGATGTTTGTTGAAAAAAATGATACAATATTTCAGGTAAGAGTAAGCATATGCTCTAACTGGCAGCCAGGTTCAGATCTAAAATTGAAAGGGTAATATTTCTCCCATATCATATTTTCAAGTCACTTCTGTGCTAGGTTTTTTCCCATTGCATTCTCTCTGATACGCAGCCAGAAAACCTTGCCGTTCATCGTCCTCACTGCCAGATAACACCTTGTCTACACAGCAGGTGGATGAACTTTCACACAAAGAAACAGGATCCTTCGATTCTTCATTACTCCTTCTGCTTACGTAAGAAGAAGAAGCTGCTGGTCAGGGTGGATGACACACTCCACAGAGGACCCCCCTACTTCTCTGCCTCAACTACTCCAACTCCAACCCAAGACCCACTGCAGTCCAGGGGCCCCCTTACCACTGCACTGTATGCAGTGGGTGCTTCATTGGAGTAGGCCCTTTCCAGCATGGAATTCCTTTCCTTCACTCATCTGTCAAGACAGCCAACAGAGCTAGTGTGAATGGTCGTAGACAAATACAATTTCCATTTGTTGTCTCTTTGATTAAATAAATAGAATGATAATTAGTTTCCCTGGGAAATGATAACTAATTTAACTTTTCTACTACAAAATTATATGCCCCATGCCAAAGAAAATTCATATAAACATTCGTTCAATAAATTGCCATCGAATACCCATTCTGTCCCCAGAAACATGACGGAAGAGCAGTGGGACAAAACTGATGGAATTTGCTTTACTGCTGGAGTCAGGGATGGGGAGGATGAGGACAGATAATAAACTAATACACCAATAAATACTCAAGGTGGGTACAGAAGGAAATAAAACAGGACAGATGCATGTCACATCTTTGCTGACCCCCGGCTGAAGGGGATGAGACTTTTGTGAGAAATTCTGTGGAAGACTGGGGGAACAAATGCAAAGTTCTCAAGGAGGGGACACACTGCACTATTTATGGAACACCAAGACCAGGGGCGTGATCAGGATGAGGCCAGCAGGACACTTGCCTCAGGAGCAACCTTCAAAGGGTGCCAAAAACTCAGTAATTGTGATAAATATTATAAAGCAATATTTTACAACATAATGACAAATAATGCAAAATATTAATGTTAAACAACATACTAAAAATGTTATAAAGGAAGGCTGTTGTGATTTGTTTTATGATTCCCTGTTTTCGCTCGAAGGAACAGTTGGTTCGAATCCGACGTGGCTTCCCATGCCTGCATGATGTCCTCCCAAGGTTGATGAGGGCCTGGAAGAGATTGGGCAGCACAGGGCTTTATATAGCACACTATTTTTTCAACTGGAGATATTTTACTAATATTATTTCTTCCACTTGGCTCAAAATGCGGGAGGACATTTTGAGAAGCATGCGTGGTGGTGCACAATTTACCTGTCACCTCTTTCAAAGTGGCTGAGCCGATGTCACTGGGGCAAATATGTGTGGAGGGTGGTGAGGAGGGAGTGGGAGCAACAGGAAGTTGTGTATCATACTGGAGTCTTCAGAGACAGGCACTACTATGAGCTTAGGAGAATTTTACTTTGTGATTTTTCCCAGTGCATTTAGAGAGATAAAGATGAAATGAGTTTTGTCTGTGCACAATATTAGATCAATTGACTCTCTGTGTTCCCCTGCTATTTATCTATTTATTTATCTATTTTTAGGACAGTAGCAACAGCTTGTCCGTTAATTCAGAATACAACATATTTTGTTATACATCTGATATTATCTTTACCTTGAATTAAAGTGTATATGCCGATATGTCTAGTATGTAGAAATCTAATAAATCTTTTTCTTAAGTTGCGTATAGTTAGAATTATTCCTGTTATTTTTTTAAAATTCATTACATTAGCTTAATACCCACAGATACTTTTGTTTGTTGAATTACTTTCATATATTTGCATATAAACTTTTTAAAATTAATATAAAATTTATAAAATAAGTGTTACTTTGAATAAAGAAAACATTTTTATTGTCTAAGTTTATAAAGATAAAATGTAACATTATTTAGCAATGAGTTTGAGGACCCTCTGGAGATCCTTTCCATCAAGAGTATTCTGTTCTTATCAACAATGAGTCTGCAGCAATGTCATCACATAAATGCTTTGAACTACAAGAAGTGTGTCCAGAAATTGTGCTGTTTAGTAATATTGCTTAATTGGCGAAGAACAAGTGAGAATAGAAATAAAGATTCAAACACACTGTTCGTTCTATAAAACTTGAGTCAGGATATCTCCATTTTGATTCCATTTGACAAACTATCACCTATGAAAATTAAACTGTCACCTTGCTCACCTCCGTCATGGAGAAAGCAGATGCTTAAGCTTCCCCATCCTGACATAAGTGTATGGAAAGTCACACAATTTGAAATCTAATTAGTGTTGAATAAGCCATTTGAAAATGATGTCATTCAACTCTTACAAACGAAGCCTGATCTTTCAACACCTGCTGGTATTTTGTAACAGTAATTATTTCATGACAAAAAGAGGCCTGAGCCAGTCCGTGTCAACACAAGCATCTCTCACGACTACTCCACACAGTTTTCTCTGAAAAATGTTAATAGCCTCCTCCTGGCTTAAGAGGGAAGACGCTGCTGCAGACATAATGAGACTTGCTCTGAATGGAAGAGACGTTACTATTCTAAAATGCAATTTCAAAAGGGCAAAGAGAGCAAGGGACCGTCCCTAAGCCATGAAAAATCTTCCTGAGATTTCTTAACTAAGTGTATTTTGGTTCATTTCTTTAAAAAGAGACTTGCATGGATGACATAATAGGAAATTTAACAGCAAAGTACTCTTTCACTAAAAATGTGAATTTTAAAGCTAGCAAAGCATCTCCTTTAAATTAACCGGACATAACCAAACTGTCAAATTATTGCAAAAGCTTTCCTGAACCAATGTTTAGTGTCTCTGAGTGACTGGCTGCTCTGGTTTATCCTAAATTCAACTTAGATGCTCCCATTTCATTATTAGTTTTAGTTATAATAATATCGCTAGCAAAAAGGGAATAACACTTCACAAAATGTCTGTGATTATTAGGCAAAGTCACCAGTGTGAGAAGCCTTCTCGCGCAGTGGGCGTTGGTAATTCTCACGTTGTTCCCTCTCGGGTGCCTCTGCGGTGGAAGTCCCAGCGCAGTCTGCAGTTAAAGCCCATGGACGCGCCTCCACACAGCCAGGATGGCTTTATTTGAAAGAAAATTGTTAACATGGATTGTTAATTATGACTTCTAAAATATTATATTTCTCATTTCACTCATTCTACTAGTTTCTTCTTTTTCCAAGTAAAGAGCAATATGAGATCATTTCACACAACTAATTTCATTTGCCCATTTACTGTGCCCAGAGCCCCGTATCAATAATCTTCAATCAGTAGAAATGATTATTCTTTAACTTAGTTCTTTATTTCAAACATTGTTTTTGTGGAATCAATTCTTCATCTACATAGAAGAAAGCCTGTGTCATGTTACAGCAATTTTTGCAAATGAGTTTAAAAAAAGGAAATATTTGCAAAATAAGTTTTTGCTGTAAAGATAAAGCCTCAACAGTATGTGGTCCAGGTCTCCAACGGTAAATTGAAATACCCTGTGAAGCTATTTATACTGTCAGCCAAATGATAGATGACTCACTTGTATAATGAGGACAGTGTGTGTGTGTGTGTGTGTGTGTGTGTGTGTGTGTGTGTGTGTGGTCGTGATTTTAAAACATGGGATGGTGTGGTAGGTAATGCTTTTTGTCAAGCCAATATTAAATTCTTCCTATATTTTGCTCTTAGAACCTTGATTTTGTTACATTTAACAATGTGCCCGACTTCCTTTGAAGATAAGAGTGATAGATAACTTAATTCATGGAATGGGTGTTTGCAGAAGAAACAGATTTTTAGAGAGGTAGGTACCCACCTTATTATACGCCCTTGTCCCCTGTGTGAATGTCTATGCAACATAGGAGGTGCAAGACACAAAACTATGAGACAAACAGCATTACTGGACCTAGGTCCTCAGATGGGAGATTTAAAAAAAAAACAGGAACTTGACTCTCTGGCGCCTCTGCAGAGCATAGGGCTGCCTTCCTAGCAGGACGCTGCCTCCCTCCTTTTCCACCTTGTCCTCCCCTAAGTCTTGTTATGGGAGAAAAATAAGCTGCTAATTTAGTTAGCATTCCAAGTATTTGCAACTGCATACAACCTGGCTGATGCAAGGAGCTAGAGAAATAATATCCATTATACCTAAAACAGGTTATTAAAAAGAACTTTTCTTATGTTAAGAAATATTTGCTGAAATATTCAGGGCAAGCTTGTATTCCAAGAGCTATCTTTAGTCTTTGGAGAAGATTAAAGAAGGAGCAGAGTAAAAGGATTTTTTTAAGAGGATTGTTCGCTTCCAGAAGATCTCTACTGCTCCCATTTCCAAGCCGTGTGTCAGGGTGCTTTAAGGAAAACTTGGAAAACGTGGAGGTCTTCATCTCTATGAAGACTGACAGTAACTCCCTCCAAGAAAATGAATTATTTTATATTTATGTGTCTGTGTGCCTGTTTTTCCTTCTAGCAGATTTTATTTTATTCTCATTACCACCTGCAGGCCAAGACACTTAAGCAACAGAGGATTATCTTTTTTATTTTTGAATAATGTCTTTCTTATTCTTCACTCGTCTAAACGGTCCTCATACTTCTACCCCCTTCTCTATCATACAATCCCTAACATTTTAGGTCATAGTTTCTGATTTTAGGCATCATTTCCCATCTATAAAATTCTTTAAAATAGTATAGAGAGTTTTGGGAAGATAGATAATTTTTAATGTGTAAGATTCATCTTCTCAGTGAAAAACAGGTTGCTTTACAGCTAAATTGAAAACACATATCTCAAGTTTCCATTCACTGATTTTCAAATAGCATCAGTTAACATTTTTTAATAATATTTAATGCCATCATATTGGCTTTCTTTAGCCTGTTGTAGCGGATTATACTTTTTTAAATTTGCAAAGTTGAAACAGCTTTGCATCATTTGGTTGTAGTGGAAAACACTTTTTATACATTTTTAGATTTGATCTCCTAATTTTTATTGAGGATTTTTACATCTGCATTCATCCCTTTCACATGATATCTTTATCTGGTTTTCGTATTAAAGTGATAGAGGTTTTTAGCATGAGGTAGTAAGTGTGCTCCCTGCCTGTTTTCTGGAGGAGACTGGAGCGTGTATCCCGGCTGATGGTCTGCCTGCCTCATGGACCACTTCTGGAAGGGAAATGTTGGAGTATTCAACTGTAATCGTGTATTTGCCTAACTCTTCTTGCATTTCTTTCAGTTACTATCTTATATTCTGGTACTCTATTGTTAGGTGTGCACATATTTAGGATTGTTACGGGTTTTTTGAAAATTGACTGCTTTATCACCATGTAATGTTTTTCATTATACCTGACATTTTTTTTTCTCATTCTAAAATCTTCTTTTGTCAAAGTTAATATAGCTGCTCCGCCTTTCCTTCTGTTAGTATTGACATAGCATAGCATTTCCCAACACTTATGTAATCTGTACAAATGTTTATATTTAAAGTGGGTTTCTTATAGAGGACATGTAATTTGATCTTGTGTTTTATTCATTCTGACAATTGCTATTCTTTTAATTGGTATACAGACTATTCACATATAAAGTTAATTCTTGAGTCATATTAATTTCTACCATGTTTGCAACTATTTTCCATGTATTTCATTTGTTCTGTTTTCTTTTTCCCCAATTTTTCTGCCTTGTAATTTTAACTGAGAATTTTACATAATTCCATTGTGTCTCCTCTTTTAGCGTATCAATTACACTTTACTTTCTTTTAGTGGTTTTCCTATAGTTTGCAAATGTCTACGTTGTGTGTCCACCTTCAGACAACACAGTCCTCGGTATTCAGAGTCCCTCTTCTCCCATCCTCATGACTCGGGCATTTGTTTCATAATATTTATCCAGTGTTAGAGTCATCCAATAAATATAGTGCTGCTATTATCACTTTAAAAAATTATCTTTTAGATCAAATAAGAATAATATAAGAACCTGATCTTATTTTACCATCATTATTTATACATTATATATGATAAATATGTATGTATAATTCTATATATTTATATATTACTCTACTCTCTTTGTGCTCCCATAATTTCTGATGAGAAATTGCTATGATTCCCAATTCTTTTCCTTGTTCCTCTGTAGGTATGTTGTGGGTTGGCTTTTGTTTATTTGCTTGTTTTCCTTACCTCTGGCTCCTTTAAAGATTCTCTCTTTGTCTTTGGTTGTCTGTGGTTTGAATATAATATGCCTAGTGTAGTCATTTGATACTTATCCTGCTTACTGTTCTCTGATGTTTTTAAATCTGTGGATTTGTGTCATTAATTTTTGAAAAATTTCAGACATCATTACTCCAAATTTTTTTTTTTTTTTTTTTGCTCTATTCTTTCTTTCTTCTTCTGGTCTTCCAATTATGGATATGTTACTTCTTTTGCAATTTTTGTACCATTCTTAGACATTCTATCTGGTTTTTGTTTGTTTTTGTATTCATCCTTTCTTTGCTTTTCAGTTTGGAAAGTTTGTTTCGACTTTTCTCCAAACTCACTAATTCTTTCCCCACTCATGTCTAGTTTATTACTGAGCAATCAATGCCACGCTTCACTGCAGTTAGTGTTTCTGAATTGTAGCACTGCCCAGTGGTTTAAGGTTTTGAAGTTTCCATCTTGCTGCTGCTATCTCCCATCTGATCTTACATGCTCATTATTTTTCCTTATGCATATTAATCAGAGTAATTTTAAGCTGCCTCTCTCATATATCCAATATCTGTGTTATATATGAGTCTGTTTCTGACACTTTCTTTGTCTTCATGTTTTGCTTTTACTTGTCTTTTATCACGTTTTATGTATTTTTGTTGAAAGTAGACATGCTGCAACACTTAATAGAAACTGATGTGTTTCATTTAATGTTTGATTTTATGTTAATCTTGTTAGGATTGAGCTGTAGTTAATATTTACAGGGTCTATAGGTACCTAAGGCATCAAATTCCTCTTTGTCCTTGTTTTTGTCACCTCTCTTGTCTTTGTGCTTCTCTAAGAAACCTCCCCAGACAGACTCTGCCCGCTGCAGATGTAATCTGCTGATACACTGGAGCCGTGCTGCGTGGCGATGGTGAGGTGGGTGGAGGGAAGGCCTTTCATGGTCTGATAATTAGACCTAACCTAGGGAAGTCTATGCACTGTAGGGTCCTGTGTCCCTCGGTGTGGCCTTCACGGATGTTTCTTTGTGAAATATTAGGACAGACAGCCAGGTTTGAGGAGCTGGTGTCAGAGAAATGCCATCTCCCAAGGGAAATGTTCTGGTAAAGTCTTTTCCACTGGAGAGCAGGACTTTCTCACGCAGAGCACTCTAGGTCTCCTTTGTAATGGCTGCTTCTCACCTCCCCCTGCCCTGTCAGGAGAGCACCTGTCTGGGCTCTTCGCTGTGAGAACCTGGTGGTGTTCCCTGGGCTAAGACCATGAAAATGTGGGGCCCTCGCACTGCAGCAGCGGGAGATTTTCACTCGTGTGCTGGTTTACACTTATCCTCTAGCAAGTCATCAAAATGAGCACTTACGTGTTTCAGCAGTTTACGGCTCTGCTGTCTGTGCTACCAGTGGGGAGGTCTCAGCTGCTACACTCCAGGGTTGCCTGTCTTTCCTGACACAGAATTTCAGTTTGCTGTATAATCTGAGTTCTGTGATGGAGTCAAGAAAAGTCATTAATTTTCAGCTTGTTCTGCTTTGTCTTTATGAGGACAAAGTGAAAACTCCCAAGCTCTTAATGTGTTGCAGCCAATACTATGCATATTTTGAATAGCAGTGTTACTGAGATATCATTCACATCCCATAAAAATCTCCACATTAAAGTGCACATTTCATTGGATTTTAGTATATTCACAAGGTTGTGCAACAATCAATACTTTCTCATTTCAGAACATGTTTATTTACTCAAAAAGAAACTGTACCGTTAACAGTTGCTCTCTGCTCCTCCGTCCCCCAGGCTTCATAACCTCGGGTCCACCCTGGGTGCTGCGCCTTGCCCACTCTGCCTGTTTCATGCACCGAGTCACCAACTATGTTCCGCGGCTACTTTCACTCGCCACGTTTTCAAAGTTCATCTGTCTTGTACGTTGTGTCAGGGCTTCACTGCATTTCTCATGCTGTGGAAGAACAGCATCCCACGTGTGGATGTTCCTATGGACGGATAAAGTGGTGATGTTTCGTTAATCCATTCATCCCTTGATAAATATTTTTTTATTCAGTTTTTTTTTTTTTTTTTTTTTACTTTTCAGTTATGAATAGTGCTACCATGAACATTTGTGTATACGTTTTTCCAGGAATACGTAAGTACAATTTTCTTGGCTATATACCTAGGGCTAAACTTGCTAAACTTGCTCTTTCCCATGAAGCTTTAGCCGGAATATTTACATCCTTCCCACAAAAAAAAATGGTATACTGAAATCCTAACCCCCAGTGTGATGATCTTGGGAGGTGAGGCCTTTGGCAGGTGATTAGGTCGTGAAGGCAGAACCCACAGGAATGAGACTACCGCACTTACAAACGAGGCCCCAGAGGGACCCCTCGCCTCTTCCCCCATGTGAAGTTAGAGTGACAAGGCGGCTCTGTGAACCAGGAATCGGCCCTCACCAGGCGCCGAGTCTGTCGGTTCCTCAGTCTTGGACTTCCCAGGCTTCAGAACTGCGAGAAATTAATTTCTACTGTTTACAGGCCCCCGAGTCTGTGGTGTTTTTGTTACAACAGCCCAGATGGCCTAAGACATACAGTAACTCTATGTTTAACGGTTTGAGGACTTTTCACACACTAGCTGCCTCATTTTACAACGATACCAATGACGTATGTACTTTCTAATTTCTTCACTTACTTGCCAATACTTGTTACTGCCCATGTTTTCTGTTATAGCCAATCTAGTAGGCATGTAGTAGAATCTTACTGTGGTCTCAGTTTGCATTTCCCACACAGCTGAAAATATTTGGCATCTTTTTCTGTGCTTTTTGGCTGTCTTCTCTAAGGAAATGTCTATTCAGCAACTTTATACATTTTTAATTGGGAATTTCTCTTTTTATTAAATTGTAAGATTCTCTGTGTATTCTAGATGCAGGAGGCACTTAGCAGGTTTTACAAATATCTTCTACTATTCTGCGGATAGAGTGTCCACTTTTTGATGATGCCTGTTGTTAAATTATGTCAAATGATGTCAGAAGTTACGAATTTTGGTGAAGTTCAATATATCTATCTTCTCTTTTGTCATTGGTGATTTGGGTGTCATATAAAAAATTATTGTCTAATCCAAAGTCACAAAATTTTATGTCTGTGTTTTCTCCTAACAGTTTTGTAGTTTTAGCTCTTAGCTTTAGGTCTGTGATCCATTTTGAATTAATTTTTATATGAAAATACATTTTATATGTGTCCAGTGGTAGGGATACAATGACTTTCTTTTGTCTGCGGACATCCTATGTGATTTAGTAAAAAGAATTTTCATTCACCACTTGGAGTTGTTTTGGCATCTTTGCAACATTAAATGTATGGGTTTACGTCTAGACTCTCAATTCTATTCCATTGATCTATATGTCTATTCTTATGCCCATACCACACTGTATAGTCGACTACAGCTTTGTAGTATGTTTTAAAATTGGTATGTGTGAGTCCTCTTTTTTTTTTTTTTTTTTCAGTTTGTCTTGGGTATTCAGGGTCCGTTGCTACTAAGAATGGAGCTTTTCAGGGACGTTCATGTAACGTACCTGTTTAAATAACTTCTTCATTGGAAATGTACATTTATTATGTGAGTGATCGTAATTTGGGGAAATGGGAAAATAGCTTGAAGTGTAATACTTTTTAAAACTAGTTGCAAAGATGTATACATGTATTTTCACTATTAAAGATACATTTTTATCAAAGTTGAATAATCTTATAGACATGTATATTTATTTTTTGAGGCCTAAATATTTAAAAGAGCACGTAGACTTTCATTTTGCAAATATGTGATGCAAATATTTATGTCTTATTCAATTTTCTTTTACATATCGTAATTTTGGATTTTTCCAACTCTTCTTTAGTTGGTTCATCATAATATTTTTTTAAGTTGGAAAACACCTTAAAACCCATTGAAAGTCTTCATCTTTAAATACAAAGATTAATATCTAATAAATGTGAAAAGGCATTATGCCCTCTAACCAAGTTTAAACTAATATATTAATAAGTATTAATATTAATTTTATAACATCAGCTTAATCTTTCTCTCTTTTACTCTCCCCTTCTCCTCCTCTGTCCCTCCCACCAACTTTGGTTTAGCGCGTGTTCACTGGAAAGTCACTAGTGTAGGTTAGCGCTGATGAAGTACACAGGGAAGACTGTCTAGCTGCATTCACCTCCAGCAAGGCTTGAATTTTGAATGCAAGTATTTTTAGAGATAGGTAGGTGAAGAGGTAAAGAAATAGATATGTGTCCATATAATATATGGGTTACATATTTTATTAATTATATATAAATATATATATTAAAATCACCTTTGCCCCCAAAGATTCAGTTCTCAGCCCTATAAGCTAAAACATAGCTTTGTTAGTTTCAAAATATATTTCTGGGGATTGGTCCTATACGCTTATCTTTTAGGGAGTTTTTCATGGCTGTATATGGGAGCTTATATATTCTTTTATTTACAGGTATATAGAAAATTGTTGGATAGTTGTATCATAGATATACCAAGCTCTCTGATTTACTAAACTTTTGATCTTATAAATTATACCACAAATTATTATTTAATAAATGTGCCATTTTTATGTATGAAATTATATCTGTAGGATTAATTCCACTAAAGGGGAACATCACTAGAGTTGCAGACTTATCTTTCTTGGGATAACATGAATTTACCCACCTACTCATGTGTAAATAAGCCAATCCATCGCACCCTTGCCTAACTTACTTCTTCTTACTCTGATAGGTCAAAGATGGGCACTGAGTAAAGTTTCGATGTATTGTATTTCAACGGTGCTGAGCATCAGTTCACAAAACTCTTACATGTGTCTCGTAAGTCTCATTTTCTCTTAATTATCTGCTCATACAGTTTGTCATTTTTTTCCTATTGAGCTATTGGTCCTCTATTATTGACTTTTATGATTGTTTTATAATACTAGCCATTTATTGTGATATAAGTTATAATTTTTTCCATTCTGTCATTTGAATTTTGACTCTGCCCCAGGCTGTGTGTGTGTGTGTGCACGTGTGTGCCTTTTCAATACATTTTTCTCCACCTATCCTCCCGTTGCTACTCTCCCACTGGCTCTGTCCAGTGGACTTTGCCTTAGGAGCTGGCCTCTATGTCACATAGGTCCTCAGGTCAAGGGGCTTCTGGTCATGTACAGCCACTGCAGAGAGAGTCAGTTCACATCTCTGCTGCCCCCTTCTTGCTCCTGTGCTCTGTCATGGGCAGTAGCTACACATTTTACCCTTCTCCTCCATGGCCCCAACTCTCAACAGACTGCAGGTAAACTCTTTCATCCCTCTTGCCCCATAGATCCCTGTGAATTGTAACTAATTTTGTTAGGACCTGGATGCCTTTATGATTTTTGTTTGTCTTTTAAGCTCTGTAGAAATCTCCTCCTTAAAATCTCTGTATTCAGACAATCTGGGATGAATTTTGGTTTCCATGGATACCCATTACATTTGTTCTTTTTTTGTGTGCAGCCAAGGTCCTGTGGCTATGCCTTCAGCACATCCAGAATGCAGATAACTCCTCCTTCCTCTGGTGCATCGTCTCTCACCCAGAATACACTAATGGTTGGCCTTTCTGCTTCTAGGTTTGCCCCATCATTTCGTCTAAGTGCAACCAAAATTATCTTTTTAAAAAACAACCAATATCTCATAAGGTGCAAATAAGCTCAACAGGTTGTAAGATTGTACCAAGTGCAGGTTTTACTGAAATATCTTTTCTGCTTAATTCCACTGGGGACTTAGCAAGATGGTAACTGGAGTTTGTGACCTCAGGAAATTCTTCTTGTCAAAAGAACATGGAGCATCTTACTGAGAACCACACGCCCAGGCACTAGCTTAAAGGAGAAACCTAAATATCACATTTGAGTCTTCCCTCCCCCCAAACTGTTTCACTGATCCTGAAGGTCTGACAATTCTGCTTCCCAAACTCCATTCAGAAATCTCAACCTTCATTTTTCTAATTGCTATTTCTGCCTTACTTTTCTCCAGCCCATCCTTTAGCTTCAGCCAGAATGAATATTCTGGTTTGCTACCTAATCCTGCCACTCCCTGATCAAATCCTTCTCGAGTAAACTCACATATTTTGTTTCCTGCACAAGGACCCCATGTTATTGACATCTTCACCATGTGCAGCCGTATCAGGGCCATGGAGCGTTTACTCCACACTCGACAACCGCTTTTTAATTTTCAAAGTGCAGCCCACTTTTCATTCTATTCTTCCCATCTTTTTCATCTGTCCAACCCCTAATACATTTTCACAGACTTCGTCAAATGCTAGCATTTTTGTAAAGCTTCCTGTATCACAAACGCTGCTGGATTTAGGTTCTCTTCCTACGAGTTTAAAAAACATGCCCTGATTTCATTACAGGGATTTTACAAAGCTTTATAAGCTGGGGCTGTCTGTTTGCTCTTCTCTACCTGTACTGGGAATCCCGCTAGTATGCCCTTTGGCAGAGTCATGTCTTAGCTACAGACTACAATTTACTGAGTACAGATCTGCTGCGGAAAATATCTTGGCGTGCCTTTGTAATGGAATACATTGTTTATTCTTTTCTCTTTTACGTCTTTATGGGAATTGAAAATCATTTTTAAAAATTTGGTTGTAATTAATCAATAGTTTCTCTTTATCAGCTTCCTACCACACCAATATTTTCAAAAATATAATTCTTAATTCAATATGAGGATTGGACGGTTTTACTCACAAAGTTCTGATAATTAACTGAACAATACTACTAAGATATCATCTTCTTCAACACATAAATTGGCAACCAGGATTTTGAGCAAGTTTGTTATTTCTAGGTATCACACGCATGTTGCCAAAAATGTAGGACCCCCCGGAACTCTGCGTGTCTGTTCTTGGGTGCAAAATAGACAGAAGTTCCCCTCACAGAAAGTCTGGGACACCAGCTTTCCTCAAGCTAGTGGGGTCTTCACTGTCAGGAGACACGACACTTAGAATTTCACAATTGTTCACAATTGTGCACAATTTTATCTATATGTATTTTTTCTGCAAGAGGGCTAATAGTCTTCATCAGACTAAAAAGAGTTATGATTACTCAAAATTGTGGAATGCTTATTTATTAATCTAGTGAAACTAAGTTGTGTGTATATATTACTTTAATCTTCATCACATTTTGTTGAAATAATTTCTGCCACTAAGTACAGGAGACAACAGTTCCATAAAGAAGGTCATGTTTTACTTTCCACAGTCCCCACGCCAAGTAATTGTCACATGAAAAACTCTCCTAAATGTTTGACACAAAAATGGAATAATCTGTTTTTCCCTATACATTCTCCCATACTTTCTTACTCAAATCAAATAAACATACTACACAGTGTGCTAAGGAATATTCACTTTTTTGTACACCATGATGGTAAGATGGGTTGACGATTTAATGAGTTTTTTTGTTTATTTCTTTTAGAAAATTAGCTCATCACTTATTTTGTTGCTTATTTTAACATAGTAATTTTTTTGTTGTTTTTCTATTGTCCATAGAACCTGCTTTTGTAGTCTCTGCTATCATTTTCTTACATTTCTCGTTTTGTGGGGAAATTAGCATCCTCAACTGCACCCCTAAGCCAAGAAGCAGGGTCTTTAAAATAAAGAGATGGTAGCCCACTCAGCGGAAATGACCTAGTGGCTCAGTGACTTCGTACTGTTCTTTTTCAGATGGGGAAAGGCATCTTTTTGCTATCAGTGAAGAACAAAAGGAGGAGTGTCAGGGGATTGTCGAAAAAAATAAAAATTCTTTTAATTCTTGCCTTTTTGGTGAAGAAGTGAAAGGAGCTCTGAGCACAGACAGTGTGTGATGTGTGTGTGTGCACATATGTACGGTAGTGGGGAGGGTGGCCGGCATGGTAAATGATTCCAGGTCCAGCTATTAAATTATTAATTTGGGAAGAAACTTTCCAGTTTTCACTACAATTTTCCCTTATAGCTATTGCTCTTGAACACATAGATTTATGACAAAATTCTGTGACAATTCCTGTGGCAATACTGGTGGATACAGACCCCTTTCTCTTAGTTCACAGGCAGAGAAACGTCCACGAGGGTCTCCCATGTTGGCTGCAGCAGAATCCTTCCTTGACTTAGGACTCACCCAGAGACAGCCGTGTGAGGGAAGTGTCACCGTATCATTTTTAAACATAACTCACATCAGATTTTCAAAGCTAACGATTCTCTTTTCAAATAAACACTTTCAAAAACCACTTATAATCTTGGTTAAATGCATTCAACGTAATGAACTTTGCGGCTAACACACTCTCGGGGAGGAGTGAGCCGGGCTCCTGCAGGACGCTCTGTTTGGAGGAGCTGGGCCCCTCGACACAGACTGGACTTCTCTGTGCCTTTTACAGCCTTTACTTCCCAGCTTAGATAATGGCTCTGAAATGAAATTTGAGTGCAGCGTATTTTATTCCATTTCACCATATCAATTTCCATTTCCGAAAACATTCTCCTAAGGGCATAATAATCAGCTGCACCACTTGTAATCACTTAGAGTAGCTGACAGAAAAGCGCTTAAAGCTATTTCAAACAGCTCCTTTTTTTCAATCGATTTTAAGAATATGTTGTTGTCTTTACATACAGTAAATTATTCCTCTAACAAATATATTTGTGGTTTTACATAATTTGTGAGTGCCTATCACTCCTTGTCTTTCATGTCTTTTCTTTTCCTCAACTTGTAATAACAAATAAAAAAGCCTACTTGAGGCTTTAAATATTATTTGACTTTTTAAATTAATCAAATTATATGGATATAGACAATTCAAACCCATAGGAAGCAGTAGTAATTGTGTTAAAGTATATATGCTCATCTACTGAAATTCTGGCACAAAAACAGGCTCCCATCCTCATCATGTCTCATTATATTAGGAGTTAAAGTTTTGGTGAAACCCTTGCAAAATATTGAAATGATATTTTGTGAAACCCAACTTTCTCTAATTTCTTTGCAACCAAATTTCCATGCTTCACCCAGATTCCAACAGTCTTATGCACACTCAAGAATCACAGGGGCCGAAATGAATCAGCAGACACGCAGGCGATTTTACATATGTGTAAATCCAGTGGTGGGTCCCTCCAGGACCTTGTGGACAACTGAGATAGTGTCAGGCAGCAGCACTGAAGTGTTTGAAAGAACACCCCAGGACAGGCTGGGGAGCACTCTTGGGCTGCTTTGTTTCTGATAAATGGTATAGTTTGCCTTGAAACAGCTGATTTCCATGAGCTTCTGAGCACTTAAATCATATTGTAAGTGTACTACAGAATATATTATATGAGTAGGGATAAAACTAGACCTTGTTCCTTGTTATTCTTATTCTAGTTAGACAGTTGACCACTTAACATCAGCTGGAATCAAAATTTGTGTTTGATGAAAGTAGAAGTTAATACTCACCAAAAAGAGACAGGTTTGTTTGCCTAGTACTTTTTTTGGTTTTTTGAGACAGAGTCTCGCTCTGTTGTCTGGGCTAGAGTGCCGTGGCATCAGCCCAGCTCACAGCAACCTCAAACTCCTGGGCTCAAGCTATCTTTCTGCCTCAGCCTCCTGAGTAGCTAGGACTACAGGCATGCACCACCATGCCCGGCTATTTTTTTCTGTATATTTTTAGTTGTCGAGCTAATTTCTTTCTATTTTTTAGTAGAGACGGGGTCTCACTCTTGCTGAGGCTGGTCTCAAACTCCTGAGCTCAAACGATCTGCCTGCCTCGGCCTCCCAGAGTTCTAGAATTGCAGGCGTGAGCCACCATGCCCGGCCTGTTTGCATTGTACTTTGCCTGAATTTTAAAGTGTCTGAATACCCAAGATGAACCCTATTCAGGACTGCAGGGCTCATCCCACAGTGGAGTTTTGCAAGGCTGGTACTGCATGGTGAACAGCCAACATACATCCAGGAGACTGGGTTGGAGGCCAGAGGAGCAAATAAAAACACGGGGAAGACAATCAGAGAAAGATGAGGGGCAGCCCATGCCCAGCTGAGGCTGCTCTTGTATGAACTGAAATGTGGATTAGTGAGGACAATGATTTCTGTCATTCCCCAGGAGCGGACTCTATCTATCCACATGTCTGACCATTGTAAGGCAAAAGTGAAGGAAGGCTTAGCTGATACACACCTAATACTGCAATGTCTAAATAAAAGCAAAGTCTACACCCCGTAGCCCTGTGGGAAACAACTTCCTCAACTAGAGTATAATGCTTACGTGGAGTATCTTTGCCTTTAGTCCTACAGATCCACTCATTGCCAAAGTAACTTGCATGACTATCATTTTATTCCACCTCCCTCAGTGTGTTTGTTTCATATATACAATACATTTATGTTTTCTTGCAATATTCTGCACTCCATGTGGGACTCTCCAAACTCATAAATGATTTTAAATTTGCATATGTTAAGATTCACTCTTTGTGCTGTAAATTTTAGATTTGCATGTGTAAGTTTTATGTGTCCCCCATTATGGTACCACACCAAATAGCTTTGCTGCCCTAAACTTGCCACACGCTACCCTATAAAGCCTCACGCCTGAGCAACCGCCGATCTCACTATGGCTTTGCCTCTTCAGCACGCGGTGTATGTGAAGTCACAGAGCATGCAGATGGCAGACTAGATTCTTTCATTCAGAAGCTGCTCTTAACATTCACTCGTATCTTTTCATGGCTTGATAGCTCATTTTTTTCAAAATCACAGAATAGATTCTGTTGTATGACTGTATCAGTTTGTTGATTCATTCACCTGTTGAAGGACATTTTGTGGATTCTAATTTGGGGCAATTATGTATAAAGCCGCTATAAACATTCATGTGCAGGTTTTTTGGTGTAGCTGAGTTTTCAAATAAGTTGAGTAAATGCCTAGGAATTGATTGATGGCATGACTATGGTCAGCTTTATACAGAGTTATCAAACTGCCTTCCAAATTCACTGTATCATTTTGTGTCTTTGCCATCAGTGAGAGTTCTTGAATCCTCACCAGCAACTGGTGATATCAATTTTTTGGATGTTAGCCATTCTAATATGTATGTAGTGCAATTTTATTGCTGCTTAATTTGCAATATTCTAATGATGATTGGTAGTGAGCATATTTTTATATATTTATAATTCATTTGCATATTTTCTTTGGTGAGGTCTTTTGCCCAATTTTTAGTTAGGTGGGTTGTTTCCTCATTGTCGAGTGTTAAGAGTTTTTTGCATATTTAAGAAACAGGACTATTATCAGAATTATATTTTACAGATATATTCTTTCAGTCTTTGGCATGAATTTAATTAGCAACAGTGTCTTCACAGACTAAAATTTTTATTGCTAATGAAGTCAAATCTATCAGTTTTCTCGTTTACAGATCATGGCCTTGGTATTATTATCAAAAGAGTTTAGAGTTTGTCAGCAAACACAAGGCCACACACATGTTTTCTTCTAGAAGCTTAAGTTTTATTTCAGTTTTGTATTTAAAATTGTGATTCATTTATAGATAATTTTTTTGTGGAATGTGTAAGGTCTGATTTTAAGTCCATTTTATATTTGTTTGCAGTGGATTTCCAATTGTCCATTACCAGTTGTTGAAAAATCCTGAGCTTTCTCCATTGAATCACCTCTGCTGTTGAATCAAAGTTGGCTCTTTTTGTATGAGTCTATTTCTAGGCTCTGTATTCTGTTATATAAATCTATGTGTCTGTTATTTCACCGATACCATGCTGTTTTGATTACTGTGGCTTTGCAATACATCATGAAGTGTGGCAGTTTGTATCATCCTACTTTGTTATTCTTCTTCAGTATTGTATTGTCTCTCCTAGGTCTTCCTCTTCACAGAAACTTTAGAATTGATGTGTCAACATCTACCAAATACCTTGCTGAAGTTTTGATGGAGATTGTTTGTATTTATAGATCAAGGAAGAATTATCTACACATCATGTCTTGCAATCAGTGAATATGGAATAGCTCCCATATTCCATACGATTTATTCTATCATAGATTTAGTTTCCCACATATAGATCCTGTACATGTTTTGTGAGACTTCTACCTACATTTTTTTCCTTTTTTGGTGTATTGTAAATTATTTTCTTTCAATTTCAAATTGCAACTGTTATGCTAATAAATAGAAAACGATTGACTTTTGAGTACTAATGCTTTATCCCTTGAAAAAGATATACTCACTTATTAGATCCAAGGATTATTCATAGATTCTTTGTAATATTTTTTAACTCATAAAATCATGTCATCTGTGAAAATGACAGTTTTAGCTCTTCCTTTGCAATCTTTGTATGCTTTTCTTTCCTTTGCTTTTGTCTTATTACACTAAATAGCACTTCCACTATAATTTTAAATAGTAGTCATGGGAGAACATATTTTTTCATGTTCTCACATCTTAGGGGAGAACACCCAACCTTTCACCACTAATTATGATGTTAGCAGTAGGTGTTTTGTAGATGTTCTTTATCTAGTTGAAGAATCCCCCCTCTTCCTAGATTGTTCAATGTTTTGATTATGAATGGGTATTAGATTTGTTAAATATGTTTTTCTGTATCAATTGATATGAGTATATAATTTTTCTATCTTAATATGGTATACCATTACATAGATTGATTTTTGAATATTGAAACAGCATTGCATTCCAAAAATAAATCCTATTTGGTTAATTATACACACACACATATATAAATACATCACTGTATTTGATTTATAATAATTTGTTAGGATTTTTTAATCTATGTTCATGATGAGTATTGGTCTGTACTTTTCCTTTCTTGTGATGTCTTTAACATGTTCTGCTTTTAGAGTAATGCTAGCTTCATAGAATAAATTAGGAACTGTTTCTTCTGATCTAATTTCTGGAAGAGATTATGGAGAATTGGTATAATTTCTTCTTTAAGTGTTTGGTAGAATTCACCAGTGGAACAATTCAGGCCTTGCACTTCCACTGTCTGCTCTGAAGGGTTATTAATTATTTATTCCATTTCTTTGATTGATACAGACCTATGGAAATCATCTATTTGTTCCTGTGTGGGCTTTGGTAGATTTTGTCTTTCAAGGAATTGGTCTGCTTCATTTAGGGCAGAACATCAAGCCGCGAGGATTATTTTCATGACATAGTATATAATGCAATGTGCCCTTCTACGTTTGACTTGCTTGGGCCCTGCCACTCCTTTTTTCCTTCCTATTAATATTTCTCCCTTTTGAAATGGGAATGTCTAGTCTATGATTTTTTCACCATTTTCTTTTGGAAGCCCATGACTTGTCCAGTTTCACCAGTTCACACCTGGAGAGAAATTTTGCCTCCAGATAAATCCTGCCTCAAGTCTTACCCATATCTGATTTAGATGATATTTAGATGATAATTTGGACTTTAGACTTTAGAGTCGATACTGGAATGAGTTTAAGACTTTTGGGGCTGTTGAAATAGAATGAATATATTTTCCATTCCTTGTATTCAAGAGGGCCATGAATTTTGGAGTGCTGGGGACAGAATGTTATGGACTGACAATTTGTCTCCCCTAATTTCATATGTTGAAGCCCTAAGCCTCCATGTGATGTATTGGGAAATGCCTTTGAGTGGTAACTAGAGTTGGGTGAGCTTGTGAGGGTGGGGCCCTCGTGTTGGGATCAGTGCTGTTATGAAAAGAAATACCAGAGAGCTCCCTCTCACCCTCTCTTGCTCTCTCGGGCCATGCATTTGTGCGCTCTCTCTCTTTCTCTGTCTACCATGCCAGGACACAACAAGAGGGTGGCATTTCTAATCCAGGAAGAGATCCCTCACCAGGAACTGAGTGGGCCATCGCCTTCATCTTGGACTTCTCAGTCTTCAAATCTCTGAGGAAGTAAATGCCTGTTGTTTAAGCTGCTGGTGTGTAGTATTTGTTATGGCAGCTCTAGCAGACCAACACACCTTCTCTGTGCTTACACCAGCCATCTTTTCTTGCATATTGTCTACTTTTTACACTAGAGCCTATAATATTAATTATAGAAAATTCACTGTGATATTTCTAACATTTTTGTCATATCTGTGTCTGGTTTTGATCTTTGCTTTGTCTCTTCCGACTGTGTTTTCCCTTGCCTTTGAACAGCCTTGGAGTGTTTTGTTGTCAGCTAGACATATTATGTAGGGTAATAAGAACTGAGGCAAACTGATTTTAGAGTTTAGATTTATGTAAATTTTGCTAGGAGTTGGTCTGTGTTTACTGTTTGCTCTTGCCGTAGTGACAAAGGCCTCAAGTTCCACTAGTGCTTTTTATTCTCATTCCTCTTGACTTTGAGCTACTTTAAGTACTTCTCAAAGAGAGTCTGCTGGTGGAGCTTTTTTGGTTTTCATCTGATATTGCTACACTGAAGAACTGTTGGTGTGGTGGTGAGGTGTGATGGAGGGGAAGCATTCCACAATGTCATGCATAACAGAGCTTTTAGGTGGCCTGTGTGAACTGTGGCTGTCACAAAAGTTTCTCCAGTAGCATAGCTCACACACACGCAGGCACACACAAGCTCACACACGCACACACAAGCTCACACACGCACACACAAGCTCACACACACACACGCACAAGCTCACACACATGCACACACATGCACACAGCACTCTTTACGTGCGACACAAAGGCAAGAATAAAGGAATTTCTTTCTCTCCCATAAGGAAATGTGCTGCTGACGTATTTTCCCTCCAAGAGGCTTTTGTTTTGAAGGATTCTCTGTGCGTATTTCACAACGATTATTCTCCCCCTTCTCCTGCCCAAGCCAATGGGGGAAGTTTCCAGCTCTTTACCATGAGAACCTGTTGGGGTCTTAGACATAAAACCCGCAAAGAAGTGCTGCCTCTTCTGAGACTGCAAGCCAGGAGTTTCTCACTTTTGTGATAGTCCACACTCAGCCTTCAGCAACTTGTCAAACTTGCCATTTGAATGTTTCTTCCTACTAAAGGCCCCTGTATCTTCTCAGCCAGGTAAGCAGCTCAGGATGTGCCCCTTTGGAACTTCCTGTCTCTGGTTTTCAGAGTGACTGCTGGCCCTGCCTACTTGAGTATCTGATGGACTCAAGAATAGCTGTTGATTTTCAATTCTTCAGCATTTACTTATTGTAGAAACAGGAATGCCTACTTCTGCGCTTCTAAATTTCTTGTCAGAGCAAAATGAAGTTCCTTGTATTATTTTTCTGTTTGGACGTTTCTATTTTCCATGTGTTTTTGCCTTCAACTTACCATTTCCAGATTTCATGCAGAAATCCAACCTTCATTTGATTGAATGTAAGTGTAACATTTGTTGATACTAATTCATAAACTCAACTGTATACTGACTCCAAGCATAGACAAAATGTTTCTGGATACCCAGAACAGAGATACCCACTTGTCATGTCTTCTATACATTATATCTCCTTTGAAATAGTAACAAGGTCTTTCACTAATATTAATGTGAAGAACTTATACTTACACATAATTGTAGCAAAATTAAAACAAAAAGCATATTTTTAATGTAATAACCATTCAGTAGTAACTTTTTATGTTTTTTTTGTTGTTGGTGGTGTTGTTGTAGGTGGTTTAACATTTGGTAGCTCCTATGTAATTGCATGAAATGTTTGTCAGCACACACGAGGCTGTCTTTGCCTCTTTTTCCAGGCATTGCTCTAATGACCTCGGCGCTGCTACCAGAAAGCCCTGTAGGGTTTCTGCGAATTTGTAGCTGGGGTGCCCCCTGGGGAGAATGCAAGATGAGAATGGTGAACACATTTTTCTCCCTTTCTTTGCACTCTCATGTAAGATCTCAAGATGGCTTAATGAGGCTTCTCTAGGATTATGCTGGAGAACTGAAAATCAGTTGCACTCAGTGGCGTCCAGCTTGATAATACCTTCCAAGATGAGCTTTCTCTGCCTTCCGTCTTCACTCTGTCCCTCTTCCCTGCTTTTTAGGAATATAGTTCTCAACCATAGCCTCAGTCTCTGGTTTCTGGGGAAACTAGGGGAAGCTAGATGAGCTCCAGGTGATGTATTTGCAAAGATAGAATAATTATCTCGCGGTTCTAGTTGTCCCTGTTCCTTCCCAAAGCCAAATTTCTGAACCTAAACCAACGTAAAGTTAGCATTTAAAATATTAGAGCCCAGATGCTGATTAAAACATGATAAGTGTTGTTTCTTCAGCTTTAAAATTTAAGGGAAATTTGGTTGCCTTCAATTCTCTTATTTGTTATATATATTCACTGTTTCGTTAAATAAATAAATAAGCACATACATAATGAATGAAATGAAATGAAATGTACCACATCTCCACAATAAAGTGTTCATGGAACACTCTCTCCCATATGAAAGTCTGTTCTGACTGTCGACATCCTTTAGTTCCCTGTAGGTGAGGCCTTACTAAGACAAGGGGTGGTCACACCTAGCTGGACATACAATGTTGTTCACCCTGTTTTTCAGAAATAGAAACCTTCCAGCTTTCACTCCCAATTGAACACCCATTATTTTGCTTACCCTAAAATGTATGCTTGTTTCACTTTTGATAAATTGGATATTTGGGTGTTGAGGTTACTCGTACCCACAGGGAGCAGGAAGATCTGAGCATGACTATCCCTTTAGAGGTCATAGTTACACTTCCTATCACACTGGTGGAATCTGCAAGATCAAAATGGACACACATCATTCCAACTTTCACTGTGTTGATACAAATCAATATGAGGGAAGCTGTAGCAAATCTACATGATCTCCTAAATTACTTTTATGTAGATAAAGGGCTTGCATCTTAACAAAAAAGGGCCAGAATTAATAGCCTCAAAGCATATGAGTTAATATTTTATCATAATACATTGTACCCTACTTTATAATTATTAATATAATTATATTTATAACATTTTAATGGCTTAAACCTACCTTAATGACTTAAACCAGTTTGAATGAATTTCATGACCCCTGCTTCCTATTAGGTAGAAAATTATGTGGCTTTTCTTCAGCATTAAGCATAAAGGTTTTATTTTCATATTGTAAAAGTGGATTCAACAGACAATTAGCTCTGCAACCTAATTAACTGAAAAACAATGTCACAATGGCACAATGTCAATTATATTTAAACCATAATACTTAGTTTGGCAGATGTCATCCAATATTTAATTGGCTTTTTTCCAACAAGTCCATAAAATATATAAAATCTATATGTTATGTGGGGCTGAATGTACCAAATAATTCATCTTGTGGTTCACCAAGAAGTGAAATTACTTACCAATGATGTTTATGGGCTTAATTCAGTTTGCTTGTATATGAGTTTGACTGCAATGTGAAATTTCAGTAAAAAGCTATCAATTGCAACATCGGAAATTCGATAATGCAAAACCTAAGTTCTTCAATTATCATTTTCAAATTATTGGAGACAACCTAAAATGAAATCATATTCCTTCCCTTAGGCCCTTGCTTCATTTTTTGGAGAAGTAAAGTGGCTATCTATTTAAGAATGTGTCTATGTATCTTAATTTTCATAAGAAAGTTAAAGATTCCTATTGTTGATTGGTTGACAATTTATATTAATCTACCTGAAACAGGAACTTTAAAGAAAATGTAATCTTAAACCACCTATCTACCCATTAATCCTTATTAGTAATAATTTTGGAGAAATAGTATTTGTATTAATAGACAGTTTTCTGACATGATGTATAGTGAAATATTTTATCAAGTATTCTAAATTTTAGCCTTAGATTAAAGCTAAACCATTAAAGAATTGTTCCTTTGGACAATAATTTAGTTCTTTATAGAATGTATGCTACTGAAATTTAATTTGGCATTATTCTATTGACTTATAATAAATAGGTCCAGAATCTCATTATTATATAAATTGTAGCAATCATAAAGAAACTTGTCCAATGCATTGTTGCTCTTCACAAAGTCGTCTGCCCATGAGTTTAGATCCATTAAATTTTGTTATTAGTCCATTATTAGAGAAGGAAAGAAATGCAAAGTAAAGCATTTAGAAATTTTCAGAGAAGTGTTACAAAGTAATTTTGTCTGTTGCATCTAATAGCAAAAATACCATTTTTATACATCTTTAATATTTTCATTGTCATTGTATTTGCAAACATATTCAGTGATAATAAATTGGAATTAAAAACAACAACAAAAAAGTCATTCATTCTAAATAGTTCAAGAAGTACTGCACCTCTTGTGGTATACGCCTCAGCAGAATCCATCAAAATTTACCAGGGGTCTCAATAAGGGAAAACTTCCTCGAAATAAAATGACAGCATTTTCCTTTCTTTGCTTGTTTTTTGCTTTACCTTTGTTGTTTGTTTTGGCTCTGCAGTGTAGAATCTGAAGACCTTGTAACTGTTTCACTCTATGCTCTCTGCTAGGGATGCAATTATGCTTATCTTGTGGCATGCCACCAGTACCAACTCAGGTTTTGAACAGGACTGACCTTGCTTCATGCCCTAGCCCAGAGATGTACCTAGTTTATCAAGCTTATTATTACTCTTTTGTGTTGTTAGCTTCTAGTGGGCAGAATCCTCATTTTATCACTAACATTACTGGAGCATTAATGCTCCTAAAGGAGCTAATGATCCTGGCGGCAATTCATACTGTCGCCTGGTGAAAGGAAAGCTGCAGAGTCACGTGGTGAGAATCAGCAGATGAAGTGACATCCAGCGGTGGGAGGGCGAGGCAGGCGACCTGCCTGATCTGCTCATAGTCACATCAGTGCTCATTAGGATAGGACTTGAGGCCTGGGACCTGCATTAGGAGGTGACAAGAATCAGAGAAACACAGGTCCTTGTGACTTTATAGTTTAACATTTCTTCCTCTCATTTTTGCAATGCTACATGCATATATCTAGGTAACGTTTCAATGCTCGGCCCCAACGAGAACAAGAGGGAAAATTGCTAATTTTAAATCACTGAAATTATTCCAGCTAAAATAATATGTTCTTGTAACAGAAGTAATTTGCATAGGCTTTTTTCCCTTTTTCTTTTTTTTCTTGAATTCATTTATATTCCAACTAGCATTTTTCCACTGAATTCTTTTGGATGAACCCCAAGTAAGCGCATTGTCTCATGACTCCTATGTTCTCTTTGGTCTTCTAAGAAATCCACGTAAGTCATTCCACAGGCATTAAGTTATCATCTCTGAAACTACACTTACTGTTTGATAAGCGAAAAATCACATTATAATATTGAGTTCTAAAATTAAGATCTGAGGGCTGTGCTAAGAATATGAGGGCGAGATATGCATATATATGTATGTATATGAATGATATATATATATCCTATTAACATTTCCTGGATGCACTTAATAGCAATTAGAGCCACTGATTTATGTTCTCTTAGCTAAAACTCACCACAGAACTTCTTTAATGTGTTCCCTTCTGTTTTAAGTAATTGTTAAGTCAAAAATGATATATTATAATTTCAGAATGTTGATGATAATTGATTTCAGCCCAAGATTTTCTTTTTCATGAATATTTGTTTATGGTTGACACTATCCTATACATGCAAGTTGTATGCTACTTTTTCCATTTGTTATCATAGTATATGCCCTTACCATGTGTGGCAGACACACCCTCAGGTGATTCCCAGTGACCCGCGCCACTGTGTCATGCCTTCCCATTGAATGTGGGACCCGAGACTTGTTTCTAACCTATAGAATATAACAAAGGTGATGGCATAGCCCACACACCATAGCATTTAAATTCTGTGTCATCTAGAAAGAGGGGCTGTGCTGCTGGCCTTGATGCAGCAAACAGCTGCCATGTTGTGAACTGCCCATGGAGAGGGCCCAATGGCAGGGAGCAGTGGGCAGCTTCTGGGGCTGATGAAAGGCCCCAACCAGTAGCCAGTAGGGTGTCAGGGACCTCAGACACACACCAAGAGATGTGTTTGGAAGAGGAGACTGAGCTCCAGAAGAGAACACAACATGGTCAGTACCTTGATTTCAGCCTTGCAGACCCTGAGCAGAGGACCCAACCATGGACAAACTCTTGACCTAGTAAAACCGAGATAAATGTGCATTGTTTTAAGCCATTAAATGTGGTCATTTGTTATGCAGCAATAGAAAAGTAATAAATCATGTTATTGAAAGAAATTTTCATAATCTTTTTTTAAGGTTACATATTTTCTTGAGATTGTAATATATAATAATGTTTAAAATCAATTCTTGAATGCCGGACATTTAGTTCTTTTCTAATATTTTCTATAAGGATTATCCATTGTATTCATTATTATTTTATGTATTACAGATTATTCATAGAATAAAATTCTATGAATTTTATTCATAGAATTTTAAAATTCTATGAATTCTATTCATTTATTCATAGAATAAAATCGCAGTACAGTTACTTAGTAATATTGCATTGTCATTAACAATTTTATTGACACCTTTTGTTCAATTGCTTTCCCAAAATGTTTTTCTGATTAAGAGTATCAAAGTATGAAAATGCCATAGCATTTTGTGTGTGTATATATATATATATGTATGTATGTGTGTGTGTGTATAATAGTTTTAATTAGATCTGTTAGTTCAAGAATGTGAAACAATGTTCTAATTATTATTTACTTTATTTCAAAAAATCTTTTTGAAGTATTTTGGTTTGAATTTTGGTTGCTAGCATTTTGTTTTTCATACAAGGCTCTCAGAGTTTCTTTTTGTATGATTTATACATTATGTTATATATGAATAGGATTCTTTTTAAATAGTTTTAACAGTCTCCTGAAAAACAGAAAAAAACTTTAAAAATCAATAACCATATTTTAGGCATCATTTATGTTTAACATAGTGTTTGAAAGACATGGGAGAAAAGGGATGTATACTTTCTACTATAGTTTATTATATATCTACTTAATTCTTTACCCTGTGTAAAATAATACTTATTATCAACAATAAATTAAAGAAAATTAAATTTATTTAGAAGAGCATTGCAGCTGTTTCTTAGACACACCATGATATCCATATTTACGAATTTAAAATTCCTATTCAACTTCCATACAGACAAAAAGTGTCCACAGTGTGTTTATTTTTCCCTGATCTTGATCTTGGCCCATCAAACCTAACAGGGGATCATGGCCATTAATTATTTTTTTCCATCCTCCTATCTTTGGCTTTTTGAACCCTGTCTGCTTGTACCTCGAAGACTGTGAGCTGGCTCAATTCTTTCTGATCCAACAACAATAACAATGTGTTGGTTCCTATTTTCAGTGATAATATTCATAAGGTTGTGAGAAATGGTTCACAATAACTGTGATGTCAGTTAGAGATATAATTTTGACAATTTTTTAAAGACTTCATTTTTAAGAGCAGTTTTAGGTTCACAGCAAAACTGGGCAGAAGGCAGAGTTACCCACGTCCTCCCTCCTCCACACGTGCAGTGCAGTGTCCCTCGTCATCAAGAACTCATCCCAGAGAGGCACATTTGCTATACTTTACGGCCTGCATTGACACATCGCTATCACCCTAAAGTCCATAGTCTACATTAGGGCTCACTCTTGGTGCTGTACGTTCTGTGGGTTTGGATGAAGGTATGATGTCATGTATCTACCACTATAGTATCATTTCAGTGCCCTAAAAATCCTCTGTACTCTGTCTAGTCATCCCTCCCTTCCTCCAATCACTAACGTTTTTAATATATCCATAGTTTTGCACTCCACTAGCAATAAATGAGAGGTCCTGCTGCTCCACACCCTCTGCAGTATTTGGTTTTGTCAATGTTTGGGATTTTTGCCATTCTACTAAGTACACGGTGGTATCCCATTGTTTTAATTTGCATTTTCCTGATAACTTCTGATGTGGAGCATCTCTTCATATGTTTATTTCCTATCTGTATATCTTCTTTGATGAGATATCAGTTAAGGTCATCAAGTTGTTCATTTTTATACTGTTGAGTATTAAAAGTTTCTTGTATATTTTGGATAACAGCCTTTTATCAGATGTTTCTTTTGCAAATATTTTCTCCTAGTGTGTGGTTTATCTTTTCCGTCTCTTGACAGTGTTTTTCACAGAGCAGAAACTTTCAATTGCTGTACTTTCTCTCACAGATTGTGCCATTGGTGTCGTATCTAAAAAGCCATCACCAAACTCAAGGTCATCTAGATTTTCTCCTACACTATCTTCTAGGAGCTTTACAGTTTTGAATTTTACGTTGCGTTCTGCACTCTAGTGTGAGTTAATTTTTGTGAAAAATGTGAAGTCTGTGTCTAGATCCGTTTTTTATGTGAATATCTAGCTGTTCCAGCACCATTTGTTGGATAGACTCTATTCTTTCCATTCTTCGCCTTTGCTCCTTTTTCAGAGATCTCTTCACTATGTTGATGTGGGTCTATTTAGGGACTCTATTCTGTTCCTGTGATCTATTTGTCTGTTCTTTCACCGAAACTGCAATCTTGATTGCATAGATTTATAGTAAGTCTTGAAGCCAGGTGGTATCAGTCCTCCAGCTCTGTTCTTCTCCTTCAAAGTTGTGTTAGCTATTCGGGGCCTCTTGTCTCGCCACCTAAACTGACGATCAGTTTGTCAGTATACACAAAATACCTCACTAGGATGCTGAGCGGGATCGCATTGAACCTAAAGATCAAGTTGTGGAAAACTAACATCTCAACATTTATCTCCATTTATTTAGTTCCTCTTTGATCTGATTTTTTATTGTGAGAAATCCATATAACTTAAAATGTACCATCTTAACTATTTTTCACAAGTACAATTCAGTGTTATTACATACACTCGTACTGTTTTTCACCCTCATCAACCTCCAGAACTTCTGTCATCGCAAACTGAAACTCTGTCCCTGTTAGACAATGACTTCCCATTCTTCCTCTCCCCAGCCTCTGGCAACTATCATTTTACTTTCTGTCTCTATCAATATGACTAAAAATACCATAATTTTCTTTTTGTGGCTGGCTATTTCACTTAGCATAATGTCCTCCAGTTTCACTCACGTTGTAGCTATGTCAGAATTCCCTTCCTTCTTAAAGCTGCGTGGTACTGCATTGTGTGCATGCAACACATTCTGCCCCCCAGTCTTCTGTCTGTTGACAATTGCGTCGCTCAGCTTTCGGTGATTACGAACAGCTGCTGTAAACATAGGTGAGCACATATCTTGTCAACACCCTGCTTGCAATTCTTTTGTGTGTATACTCAGAAGAGGAATTGTTGGATCATACGGTAATTCTATTTTTAATTATTTTGAGGAACTGCCGAACTGTTCTCACAGTGGCTTCACCATTTTACATTCCTACCAACAGTGTACAAGGGTTCAAATTTTTCCAGACCCTTTCAAACATGCTTTCATGTTATTTTCTGCTTTTGTCTGATTGTTTTTTGTAGTCATACTCGGAAGTGTGGGAGATTACATTTTGGAAAGTAATTTTCACACACTTTTTCTCATTTACTCATCATAAAATACTTATATTTTTGGTATGCCTTCTTATTAATCCAATTTTAAAATGGTGGAAAATCATTTCTCTGAATGAGAAACTTGTAGAACAAGTAAGTGCTGCAATCCGAGTCCTTAGACCCCATCATGCCATTTTACTGTGTTTCCCACCTGCGCCTGTCACATAAGGGCCTAGATAACATCAATAATTTGGCTGTGCCAGTATCTTAAATATAATTTTGACTAATATCAAAGACTGAAGTTTCAACAAAAGTAGAGAAATGCCTGCTTGCATAACATATACCACTTTGTATGTTTCTCTCCACATTTTGACGGCAACCAGTCAGTGCTTTTCAACAGCTTTTCAGAGAAATGTAGCAGGAAGCAAAACCACACCTTCAGTGCTCTGAGTAATAACTTGACACACTGCTTAAAAAGAACCCCAGCTGTGTAATTTCATAACTCACATGTTTGAAAGCTTCTGCTGATTTTTCTACATGTGGGGAATGGTTTTGCCTTATTTGCCACTCCAGTTTGCATGATTTCAAATATTCTGCTCAAAGAAAATTTCAAGCACTAAGCTCTTCTCAGAAACAAGGCACGCCTGCTCTGCATAGAAAAGAATGTCACCACCAGTATTTCCTTGGACACACTTGCCTTTCCTGACAGAATGACCCTTCTGTTTGCTCCTGGTTCTAGCAGCTTTTCATCCCTCAGGTCTGGGGTCTCTGAGACATATCCCAGGAATGATTGCTGCTGCCACCAGGAACATGTATTTGAACCGCAGAACACTTGCCACTCTGCCTTGGAGACTAGCCGCAGTGTCATATGGCAGGGCACACCTCACCACTCTAAGGGAAGTGAAGATTTACAGTTTTGGAAGGAATTTCTGTTTTCAGAGGAGCCCAGTTCTCCTGGATGGAGTTTGAGCCTCCATTTGCTGATGTGGGCAGATCAAAGTGCAGGGCCGGCGGCATCTTATCAGGAAAACCACTTTCAGGTTTTGTAGCTCTCCACGTTATGCAGTCCAAGCACATATTCGCAAATTTTAAAAACTGTACAGTCCACAAGACTGTGTCTACTGTACTTTCTTACTTCTTCTCTATTGCTTTAAGCTCACCATGTGCAATCTCACCGGATTTAGCAGCAGAATATACTTCATGTTAGATTCATTTTTCCAAAGAAATAACCACACAGTATTTATTTTTGGTCTGATAAAATATATAATCAGTAGAAGAAAAATGGGTAGTTAGAAAGCTAGTGTTCAAGGAAGTAATGTATGGCAGCAAAAATTCAAACTCAATCCCACTTACACACTTAGGTTTCTCACTGTTAAACACGACTGTCAGTTGGAAATTCTGAATAGCAGATGAATATGCATTTAACAAAAATTATTCCAAGGTTATTGGCCACTTAAAATGTATTTTGAAGGTAAATGTAAGCAAAAAAGGACTCTGAAATCAAGGAGAATGTGTCCTAATCTCCTTTACTTCCCATGTCCACTTACCCCTGTGTACTCTTCATTTCACGATGAGGTCAAGCCCAGCTGCGGATCCCCCTGCTTCCCTGATTCAGGCTTCTCCGTCTCTCCTCAACACCAAACTTATGTTGAAGAAATATTTCTGACTACAGAATTCATATCTTAATCCCAGACATCCCCCTGAGATGCTCCCTTCAAGTACCTAATGGCTTGCTTAAAACTCCCGTGGGGACGTCCATTTGACGTCTCAGACGTAACTGGTGCCAAGAGGAACTCCTGATCTTAGCTCAGTACTCCCTCCTCCACCATCACTGCCCAGCTGGCTCCTCCAGTAGCTTCCCAATCCCATGCATGAAATGTTTATTCTCCTTGCTTGTTCATGCCCGTGACCTTGAAGTTAACCTTGACTCGCTGCCTTCTCCATATCCAAAATTGTTGGGAGATATTGTTGCTTCTTACATCAAAATTTAACCAGAATCTGCCTATTTCTCCCTGCTGGTCTGTGACCCTGGCAACTACTCTGATCGTGGCCGCCACTGTGTCTCACCTGGATTACTGACACGGGTCCTTCCAGTCCCCGTCCCCTACCTATCCATAGCACACACAGAGTAGCATCAAGTATTTGTAACATAAATTCACATCCTATCACTCCTTTTTAAAACCCTGCAATGGTTTCCCGTTTAACTCAGAGGCCAAAATCCTTACAATGGCTTGTGAGGCATCGTGTGTCATCTGGACCCCGTCCCCACTCCATCCCGCACTCTTCTGGCAACTCAGTCCTCTCTGGCCGCCTCCCCTTCCCCACTGCTCCCGGCACGTGCCCAGCACACCTCTGCCTGTGGCGTTAGCACTGGGCGGTCCTCCTGCCAGGAGAGCTCTTGCCCCTGATGTCACCATTGCTTGCTCCTTCATTTCTTGAAGTTTGTAATCACATGTCACTTCTCTCTGAGGTCCACTCTACCCATTTTATTTAAAGTTTCAGTTGTCCTTCTCATCCCTCTTCCCTTCTTTGAACTTTTATTTTTAATTCCTATGGCATTTATATCCTTCAAATTTACCATATAATTCATTTATTTTATTGGCCTGCTGTCCATATCCCTCTGTTAGAATGTAAAATCCACAAGAGCAGAGATCTCATTTTGTAAAACAAGCCCCTAGCAAGGTCCCTGCATATAGTAGATGCTTAATTAACAAGTTTTTAATGAACATATGCTTTGCGGTGCCAGGTGCTAATCAATGAGGACAAAACATAAATGAAACAAGCCCTCTCTCAATGAGCCCACACATTCATTTCTCATCATGCTTTAATACTCCTCCCTAAACAGCTGGAGGAATTTGAAACGTCATCTGCTTATAGGAATAACCAAGGGGCTTGTATGACCAGATACGGTTTAACTCTGGACCTGGTGTTCTCTCCCTGGGAAAGAGTGCCGAGGGCGACAGAGACAGCTACTCTCCCACGAACCCTTTCAGAAGCAGCAATCGACGGCGGAAACCACGGCTATCCCTAATTCTGGTGGCTATGTTTCTTGCATTTTTTTCCCCAAACTGCTATTTTTCAAAAATATCCAGTGGATTAAAAAAGAAGGGTGATAATAGTCTTCGTTCTGAGCAGCCCTTCACTGCTGTCGGCCACAGCCTTGGCCAGAAAAAATTTCTATCTTTAACTTAAATCACACAGAAGACTTGAAGGGATAATGGAACTATATGTGAATAAAATTTTTGCTTCACAAATAGCTTTTGCTAAAAGGATGCGGCATCACACACCCAGTGCTTTTTACATTCTGCTTCACGTTGTCTCGGGGTCTGAGGCAGGACATTCTCAGCGGTGCAATCAGGAGAGAAGTCAGTGCAAATCTGAAAATAAAGCATGGTAGTTATGGCTTGCACATTTCTATCTATATCCATATTTATCTATGTGTGCATTTATCTCTTTTTTCACGCTCATCTAGGTGCACGAGAGGCACTTTCCAATAAGCTGACATGAGCCTTTTCTGATAAACTGGCTTGACTTCATTTGATCATTTCAATTATCTCAGGGAAGGTGTTTTTAACTAACAATCCTCAACAGCTGGAGTCCAGACGTTTTACAGCCCTCTCAGGTTAGAAGTTAATCTATATAAACATGGATGTCATCCTAGTTTTAGAGTCTGCCAGAGGAAATGACCTTAATAGCTAGAGTTTTAGCTCCCTGGGGAACAAGAATCGGTTTTGGGATTTAGACAGCGATGGCATTTCAGTGTCCCTTGCCAGCCCTGTTCCGTAACGTCTCTTTGACCTTTGTGTTTCCCCTGATGAGTCCGTGATGAGTTACACAAACCTTCAGCAAGTGCTAACAGACACCCTTGTTTGACGACTGTCACTTCACTTTCCTTCCTCGTCCCCCTCCGGCAAAGCCCCCACCCCGGCCAGGGGGCCCAGAGACCAGACCCTCTCAGCAGCCAGCCCCGCCCTCCTTCTGCACCTGAGAAGGCTCTCCTGCTGCCTCGGGTGCTTCATTATCAATCGGATTTAATGATCTCATTTGTTCTTGTGAATGCAATTTTGGAAAAATCATCTCTTGATTTCCTCGTCCTATTCACACCCTGGATCACCTTCTTACTTCCTCCCAAGAGCAAACAAAGGAGTGGGTGAAAAATTTTATGACTCTGTTGTTTGTAAATATTTGAATCTCAAGAAAAAAAGCGTCGGTGGGGGGTGCACTCCACCTGTAAGAACTCCGCACGAGGGATATATTTCTCCCATTTTTAAAAATATCCACGCAGCATGTAAAATTAGTTAAAATTATTTTGGGAACAGACATTATTAAAGACACTGCATTTGACAGTGGCAAGAAAAATAGCAAAAAAGAGGTAATAGATCTCTTTCTCACGGTTATTATATTCCAACCAGAGCCACAGACGTGAAGTAAGAATTTCCAAGTAAATCTGTTAAAAAATAATTTGAGGCAAGTGCTACAACAAAAGTTGCTAACAAAGGGAGTGTCCTTCCCCTGCCTGGCCTGAAGGGTACTGAAAGGATTCCTTAAAATAACCCACTGACATGCACGTTCGGAGTCCAGCCTGCGGCAGGCTCATTCCGGACATGCAGCGGCTTCCTCCACCCCGAGCTGCCGGGGCGGGCGGGAGCACGGGCGCTGCTCCTCCCGGGACGCTCCGCACGGTCCCAGAGCCGCCTCTCACCGGGAACGCTGCGCTTGCGGAGGAAAAACCAGGATGCTTGGAAAAGCGCTTTGCAGTGAAGGCCTGCGCTACCTACGCGTCTGCGTAACGCTTTTGCCCGTCTGCCGTGTCTCCTCCACCTGGGACTTCAGGCAAATAGTTTGCATCTCTTGCTTGTCTCTTACTCTATGAAGGCAGGGTGAGGAAGCACCTCTTTAAAGGAAGGACTTTTAAGAGAATATACAGGGTGACATAAATACAAAAACAGACACAAATATAAGTAATCAGCCCAAAATTTCTTAAAGCAGAGAAAGTATGAAAATAAAATTTGTGAAAAGAATATAGGCAGATGTAACAGATTCTTCTTCTGCGCCTTTCCTATGCGGTTAAGTTTTCCATTGACTTCTCTTCACAAAGTTGCTTCAGAGCAGCCCTCGGGGTGGCCTCCTGCCACCTGGCGATCCTGCAGAGACGATGCCCAAGGCGTTACCGTTTCCCCCGCGGGGCGGAGCGAAGAAGACGGAGCTGCGTGCTCTTCTCGGCCCACCCCATCCCAGGCCGCCAGTCCTCTGGCCAGCGATTCACTTCCTCAGAATTAGAGATTAAACGAGCCAGCACAAGTAAATTTTCTCTGCCTGTAGGGAGGATAAACTCCACAAATAGCGTTGTCAGGGAGAAGACCTGAGGTTAGTAGGAAGACTTTTAGAAAACTAGAAGTTGGCATGGGTGTTGCTCACTCCTATTTCCATATGGCACATCCTGAACGTTACTGAGGCATGACCCAGGCTAAGGAGGGACTAAGGACTTAGTAACAGCTTTGGGAACTACAGAGAAAAAGAATTCGTCAAGAATTAATTCTCTCTAACTATTCCTATGACACTCTTTGCAAATGCTTCAGAAAAAAATAAATTGTTTCAGGAAAGGTGGTAAACAAATCAAATCATTTTGCTCTATTCCCGTCTTTTAAAATCCAAAACCAAGAATACAATACTATGGTGTTGGAATGTTTATGTTTCTCCAAAATTCGTATTGAAACTTAATTCCCAGTGCAACAGTATTAGCAGTGGGGTCATCACCAGGTGATCAGTCCCTGGGGCTCTGCCCTCAGTGTGGGATTGCTGCCTCCATGAAAGGGCTCGAGGGGGCGAGTTTGGCCCTTTTTGCCTTTTTGCCTTCCCACCATGCAGGACACAGCAGTCACCCTTTCTGCCATGTGAAGACACAGCAGCAAGGCACCATCTGTGGAGCAGAGAGCCCCAGTCAGATACTAAATCTCCTGGCACCTTGACCTTGGACTTCCTAGCCTGCAAAATTATGAGCAATAAATCTCTATTATTCATATATTACCCAGTCGGGGGTATTTTGCTATAGCAGCATGAACCCACTAAGAAATACACGTTCAATTAAATAAGGAAATAGCTACAAATACACATTATAAATAATCTACCTGAGAGTGTAAACTTTGGACTAAAATAGGTAGAAGGTAAGGAGCCAATGTAGATTTCCATATGTACCTGATAGTGTGAAAGCTTCATTTAAAGTTCGTTTCATAATATGAATGACTCAAATCAGGATGCTGAATATAAAAAAGCAAGCTAAAACAAGAATTTGGAAATATCCAAATAGATCTGGGTGTGCACTGCAGAATGTTAGAGATTTGCATGATGACACATACACATTTAACTATTAAGATAGTATATTCTTTTGTTCCCCCTGAAGTTTGGATTTGTTGCTTTTTTGTTTTTTGTTTTTTTTTCCCACAGAAGCATCCTGAAAGTAAAACAGAAAGCAGGAGAAAACAAAATCTGGACTTAATTAGGCAGTCACTCACCAGAGCCAGTTAAATAAGTACAGGTAACTTCTGTTTTCCGTACAGAAAGTGTTGGCATTCAAGATTGGCTTTCAGGCAAGCAAACCTTTGGAGCAGAAGACACTATGTGCTAGCACAGAGGGACTCCAAAAAGAAAAAGTGAACATCGTCCAAAAATGGATAAGTAAAGCAAATTTGATAAAAGAAACTTCTGAAATACAGAATTTGTTCCAGTTCATTCTGTCAAACTCTTACGAAATGCTTCATGGACAGAATTGAATTGAGTATTACAAAAATGACTGCTAAAAACTTATTTGGGATCTCCCTGTGGTTTTTATGCATAAAAAGAGAGAGTAAGAAGCTCCTGACTATATGACTAATGAAGAATTCATATATAAAGACTTTTTTGAGCAAACACAAGAAATGTTAAGACAAAAATTTCTCCTAGCAAGTGTGAGGAGCAAGAGATGAGAGGAGAGATCATAGGCCGAGAAAAGTCTCCCGTGTAAACACGGGCCAAGAGGCATCCTGAGAGTTCCTAACTTTCCACCACAGCTGCATTTAGAGTCTAAGAGGCTTTATGTTGAGAGAACATTAGTTTGAGGGATGGTCTATGAGGTATATTTGCTAATTACATTCTACAACTTGATATCAAAAATACATTTTACTTCAAGAGTACTTGCATCTTTTCTTTTTTTTCACTTTTTGCAAAGACTATATTAGATCACTAGCAAAATCTCAATATATCCCACAAAGTATGATGCAATGACATTTGATTTACAACAGTGTAATATTTGTTTTAAAATAACAAAAATAGAAACTAAAAATTAAAGTGCTTGACAACTTGCTGTCACCTCAATTGTTTTGTTGTTTTGAAGAGAAAATCAATCCCTAAATCATACTATAACATGTGAGTGCAGTCTGGTTCAGAGGAATTCTCCAACAGGAGACCCTTCACTGTTCCAGGGCACACGGCCAGGGCCCACACGGTCACAGCCGGCAAGTCTCGCACGAGCAGCAGCAGCGAGAGGCAGAGATGCCTGTCTCAGGGTGTCAGGCTGCACTGGTCACACTTCACTAAGGCCTGGAGAGCAGACCAGACCAACACCTGCCCACAGAGCTCAAGAACTGTTTGAGAACATGTGGACAGGCTGGGCGAGGTGGCTCATGCCTGTAATCTTAGCACTTTGGAAGGCTGAGGTGGGAGGATCTCTTGAGGCTGGGAGTTCAAGACCAGCCTGGGCAACATAGCAAGACCCCATCTCTACACAAAATTAAAAAAATTAGCTAGGCTTGATGGCATGCACTTCTAGTCCCAGCTACCCGGGAGACTGAAGCAGGAGCATCGCTTGAGCCCAGCAGTTCAAAGTTGCAGTGAGTGAGCTATGGTGACACCATTGCACACTAGCCCTGGAGACAGAGCAAGACTCTGCATCAAAAATAAATAAATAAATAAATAAGAACATGTGCACCTGTACCTGATTCCCATGCTCCCCCTTTTCCGTGGAACAGTTGCCCAGGCACATGAAGAGGAGAAGATCGTTTATGAGAAGAAAGTCAGTTGCAACAGGCTGAGCGAGTGAAGCGACTGAGATGCTCTGCACATACCTGCTGGCCTTCTTTCTCACCACCGAGCTCCAGGCCCTTCATCTGGATGCCGTTTGTCAGAGTGTGGTCTGGATCACTTGTTCAGGTTAACCCGGCTGCTTGAGAAACGTCATTCCTGGGTCCACCACAGACCTACTGAGTCATAGTTTCTTTGGGCAGAGCTCAACAGTGTTGCCGAAAACTTGGCATTTGTCCATGGGGCCAAATCAGAAGAACAAGGACAAGTGTTTTGGGGAGGAGGAAAGAGATTTACCTGGTTGGCAAAGGAGGAAAACTGCCAGACCTTCTCGTCTCAAAATCCAAATTTCCTGAACACTCTCAGAAATACCGAGCTTTTAAAGGATGGATTCTCAGTTTCAGGCAATCACTGTTCAAGTACAGTTGATGATTCTGATCATCCCATTGCTGCTGAAGATAGTCTCATGACCTCCATCCGGGACCTCCCTTTACCAGGTCTGGGCTGGACCATCTCCTGTTGCACAAATAAACAAAAGACTTACCCTGCCCTCCCCCCAGCCACAGGCCTGAGGCATGCTTTGGTTCTCAAAAAGAAGTGGAGGATATTTTAAATAAAATGTTTTGCCATTTTTTTTTTTCAGGCCATTCCCTCTGTTACACATTGTCACCAGAGACCTCATCCTGCTAATTTGGAAACTAATGTCTGAGAATCACAGCTCTATATTTTTATGTATATTTTGCATGCTTGACATATCAAAGGCTCCTGTGTACATATTAGTATCTTTTAATGTTTTAACTAAGTGTCTAATTATTCATTTTCTAGTCATGCGTTTCTGTGCATTAAGGTTCACGGCAATTCCCTCCTTTTCTACAGTTTTTCTCAAGGTTTGGGTGACAGGTGCTACTTGGCTTTGGCTTCCAGACAACTCAGGGCTAAATGGTGTGGACAGTGACCCCAGTGGCCCACACCCAATTTTGGAAACCACTGGATGAGTGATCTTAGGAGGTGAAACTCACCTGCTGATCAGCCACATGACTGATGCAGCTCCTGGAAGACATACCCCCACTGTCTCTGCAACTATCCTTCCAATGTTACAGTAGATGGGAAACCACTGAGGCTGAACTTAAGAGATGCTGGTGGGCAAGGAGATTATCCTACCTGCAAGCAGGTGCACACCTACCTGTGATGGTCCTGCATCATTTAAAAAGGTCCATGCAAAACGGTGTCCTGAAGTGTCACAACATTGCTTCCACATTCCTGTCTCTCAAGGGGACAACTCGAAGTGAGGAATAACAAAGGCACGACTGAGAAATTAAAAGAGACAACACTGTCTCTAACCACCTACCCACAGGGGTTAGCCAGACCAAGAAATCTGTACATTAAATAAGTGAATATCTGGCCAATCCTGACCTTTGTTGCTGAATCCATCTACAAACTTCATAGATAACAGTTGAGCTTGGAAGATACTTCAAATCTTGAGTGCCTGATTCTACGAAAGCTCAGGAGAATTGTTCTATGTTAAGTCAGTCAGTGCCTTTGGATCAGGATAAATCACTCTCCTATAACACAAAGAGCCTTTTCAGATTCTCTCAAGTGAGACTGAGATTGATGGATTTTGAGGAACTAAAATTTAGCCTTGGTTAAAAATGGTAAAACCTATGTCCTGACAAGTTTTATCACTGACTGTTTTTTCCGTGAAATTATTTTTAGCTCACTAGTAATTACAAGGTTTTGTTGGATAAAATGTAAGAGTTATATTTTCGCATTTGATTAAAAATCAGTCCTAAAATGACAGCCTTCATAAAGCTTTGTTTTTAAAAAGAACCTACTCTTATGCAGATTAGGTATTATTCAAATATCTACCAAATTTAGTTACATTGTCCTGCTATGGGGACTAAGAATTAAACTGTTTTAAAGACCTTTGTCTTTAAAAGGACACATCTTATGAATTTAGTAAATTTGCTTTCCCAGTAAATTTCAGATATGTAAACAATACATTCCCTCGTCTGTGCATGACCTCAAAATGCCGTGACTGGAGTACTCCAGGCCCACATGCAGGGCCTGCACGGGCCTTCTTCCAGTTCCCTTTACCTGGGCTGGACTCCATGGCACTTACTGATCCTGTGGAGAGTCGAGGGAGCTGTTTCCTGCGTGTGGCAGAGCTGTGAGTGTGCACTGCGTCCTCAATCACAGCGCTGGACAGAGGTGGAGACGGCAGGGTTTGGTGTGCTGGCTGTGGTGACACAAGGAGTCAAAAAATGTAAATTGTAACCTAATCCTCTAGGTTACTATGAGGATATATTTGCCTTATATGTTGCAGATTATTCTGTTTTATGTTTTAATTTCTCCATATATGAGAAAATGTTACTCCTAGGGATGCTGTGAAAATTATAGTAGTTATTATATATAAAAAAGCATAAATGCTTAGAAAAGTATCTCAAGTGATAGCACATCAGTGCTAAATATTATTATGTAAGAAATATTGCACTCACTTGAAAACTCTGAAACTGAGAAACCTGGAAAGACACATAGGTAGAATGTGACGCATATAGAGAATGAGGGAAGAAGAGAATTGAGAAATAAAATCATGTTTTCAGGTTCAAGATGGAAAAATTATTCCTGTTTAAGGATATGAAAATTCCATTCCCTGAATGTATTTATTCAGGAGACAAATGCATTTTGGCTTCACTGATAAGAAGGCATTCAGGGAGACATAGCGATAGCTTTATTGTTCAAGGGCTGGGCGTGGCAGCAGGGCCTCTGCTCGGGGGTTCTGGAGAGGGGTTTCTGTTCCACGTAAGGACAGTTCTTTCTCCAAGTTAAGCCCAGGAAAGGAAGTAGTGAGTTGTCCATAACCTAAGTGGCTCAAACACAGATCCCGTATTTTCCTGGTGGAACAACTTCAAACTCCATAGGTAACAGCTGGCCTTGGAAGTGACTTCAAACCTTAGTGTCCCTAATTCTAAGAAAACTTGAGAGAATTGTTCTATGTTAAATCAGTCAATGCCTTTGGATCAGGATAAATTACTTTCCTATAATATGAAGAGAGTCCTTGCAGATACACTTACGTGAGACTGATAGATTTTGAGGAATTACAGAGAATTTGAGATGTGTTAGAATACTAAAAAATAAAAATGGTGGTTTTTTTAAAGAAAATGTGCATGCTACAAATCTATTGGTTAGCTTAACGTGATTTCAAGGCGAAAGTTGAATGTGATTTTCAAAATTTTGAGTGCTTTGAGAGAAAATTTTTGATGTGGGAAAAAGTTAAGCTATCTATCCATGTCAGTTAGACTATTTTCCTTTTATCAAATGATCACTACATTGTAAAATGAAAGCCATGAGATACGTAAGTAGTATTCATGTGTGTGTGTATACTTAAAAAAATAACTAACTGCTCTTATTAATTCAGTAGAATCACAAGGTCATAATTTCACAAAGAAAACAATTCCAATTCATACAATTACTATCAAGAATTATTGGAAAAATGCTGTCATGCCGTTTCCAGAATTACTGATTCTTTTAATGGAGAATTGGTGATTTAAAGGCTATAATCTTAAAGCTTCTCAGAAGCTGCTGAAATGCTCGAAGAGAAGAGTCAATAAGAAATCTTACACAAGAAAGGTGACTTGTGGTAAATTCTCGTAGGGCGAAGCTGATTGTTTTAAGTTCTCCATTAGATTTTTCTGGGAAAGATAAGAATTTTATGACATTTTAGAATTAATTTCAATGTACATTAAGAGCAATAAAAAGATACATTCTCAGATTCTGTGTGAAAGAAAGGCAATATTTTAAAAGAAGGAAGATATACAGACTTGAAAAAAGGCAATTATTGATTCAAATACCAGTTCCACCACTTATTAGTTCTATGACTTGGATGAGATGGTTACCTTTTATCACTTATTTCTCTAGCCTCAAAGATAATGATATGATCAATCTAAAATGATTACAATAAGGAGTAAGTAAATTAAAGTTTATAAGGCACCTGACAATCAATTAAAATTACTGTGCTAATTGTTCTTTCTTTCCTTACCTTTAGATTTTATCAAACATGTTCTTGTGAATGAAGGAAGAATTTTTATCATGATTTTGTCCCATGAAGAACAACCAAGACATCTGTACCTGAATGTTTATGGCAGCACAATTCACTATTGCTAGGTCATGGAAACAACCCAAGTGCCCGTCAATTCATGAGTGGATTATTAAAATATGGTATATGTTTACAATGGAATACTACTCAATTTTAAGAAACTACAGTGAGCTGGCTTATATTATCCTGGATTCAGCTTGAACCCATTATTCGAAGTGAGGTGTCACAAGACTGGAAGAATGGGCTCCACATTTACTCGCCATCAAATTGGTACTGACTGATTAACACTCTGGTGCTCAAATGGTGGTGGTGTCCACCAGGGATTCAGGGGTTGTTGGGAGACCCACAGTTGAAGGTTGTGGAGAGCATTGTGACGGGGAGGGGCATGCTAGAAATGCAGTTGGGGATGTAATTAGGGGACTTAATAAAGGGAAGGAAATCTTCTAAAACTGAAGATTTTGTGAATAGCTGTACAACTTGGTAAATTTACTAAAAATCATTTAATTGTTCACTTAAAATGGAGTAATGGCATGGAATGTAAATTATACTTCAATAAATTTGTCAAAAAAAAAGAGAAACCA
>CAUYRT010046637.1:0-7500 GCA_963574885.1 Lepilemur ruficaudatus | reverse complement strand
GTAAATGCACCTGTTAGGAAACTGCTTAACTCAGGAGGATAGGAGATGAGGCAGAGGGAAGTGTTTCCTGAGAAGCGCTAGGGTTGTCCCAGTGCCATTGGTGATATCCTTTTACTTACGTGATGTGCTGATGACTTTGCACTTTGTATTTTGGATCAACTATTAGACAATATAAACAAAATAACAAAGAAGGAATGTAAAGTTTGAAATAGAGCTAACTGGCTATATTAAATATGTAAACTATAGTCATGAAAAAGCTCAATGCATAGATTGAATAGTAGATTAGACAGTGATGAAGAATGAATTATTGAAATGAACGATTATTGAATTGGATGATACATTGTGGAGATTACAGAGAATATAGCAAAGAGAACACACAAAGTCAGAAAAAGCAATATGTGAAGAGATACATTCCCCATGTTCAGAAAACATAAGTATTAGTATAATTGCTATGATATTCAGGTCTTGTATTCTTAGGACACTTTCTAAGATTTATGTTTTATAAAATAAGCAAAGTTATTTGCTATAATGATAGTTTCCTTGGCTGTGCAGAAGCTTTTTAATTTGATCAGATCCCATTTGTTTATTTTTGCTGCTGTGGTGATTGCTTTTGGGGTCTTCTTCAAAAATTCTTTGCCTAGGCTGATGTCTGAAAGGGTCTTCCCCACATCTTCTTCTCGGATTCTTAAGGTTTCCTGCCTTAGGTTTAAGTCTGTTATCCAGCTTGAGTGGATTTTTGTGAGAGGTGAGAGGTAGGGATCCAGTTTCATTTTTTTTGCATGTAGCTATCCAGTTTTCCCAGCACCATTTATTGATGGGGTTGTTCGATTTTTTTCTTGTTAATTCTTTTGAGTTCTAGGTAGATGCTTGTTATCAGACTTTTGTGAGAGGTGTAGAGAGCAAATATTTCCTCCCATTCTGTAGGTTGTCTGTTTGCTCTAGTGATGGAGTAAAGGCATGATATGTAAAGTATACTTCAATAAAATGTTGAAAAAAAATGGAATAAAAATATTCCTTAAGGCTAGAGATCAAGGTTACAGCATATTGCTTTTGTGCTAAGGGTATAAATGCCCTATTATTTTAGTAGGTACAACTATTTTGATGAAAAATAAGAGCTCTTAAAACACAGCTATAAGATTTCTATTAATAAAAAAATACAAAGGTTATACAGTAAAAAAAAAATACCAGACTGCTTTTGATCACTGTATTTATATTAAAACTATGTCTGGTGGGACAAGTACCAGATAGAACAGTTAAAAAAAAAAAGAATCTCTTAAGTCCATTCATTCCCTTCACCTCTGTTCTAGTTTACTCATCTCTGGAATGGACTGTTGCAACAACTCCTTAGCCTGACACACACGCCTGTTTGTGGTTTAGCCCCCATTCACCTTTGCAAACTGTTACTAGCTGTGTTTCGCTTTGCAACTTTCCAAACTCTCTGCCACTATCCTAGCCTGACATTCTTCCCTCTCTCTGTCTCTGTCTCTCTCTCTCAAAAAAAAGTTAACACATGTCCACAGGTAGAAATTCAGACAGCATAGTAAAATGAAAAGTAAAATTCCTCAAGCTTTCTGTGCCCTACTCCTATCCAAAGATAGCCACTTCCCAACTCTCTGACCTAATCCCCTACTAGTCTCCACTCCTCGCCCCTCACAGAGATCCAGCTATAAAGAGTCTCCTTGATGTTCCTGGAACATCTGAGCTCCCACCTTAGGACCTTTGCCCTTGTTAATTCCTCTGTCTAGATTGCCCTTTCCCCGGATATCTCACTTCTTCCTTCAGTTCCTTCTTGTTTGTACTTCTCACCTTCTCAGTGAGGCTTTCTCTGACCTCTTTTATCTACATTTGCAACTTACCCCACATCTCTTATTTTCTTCCCTGCTTTATTATTTAGTACTTATCACCATCTAACATACCATGTATTTGACTGATTTTCTTGTTTATTATCTGTCTCCCCCACTAGAATGTAAATTCCATGAGGGCAATGATTTTTCACCATGGCTCTCTCCCCAGTACCTGATAGAGCACCTGCCACATCGTGGGTTTTCTTTTTTTGTTCTCACTATGCTTTGGCCTATTAAATGGGTTTTCAATAAAATATTCATTGAGTAAAGCTCAACAGAAGATAACCATAACTTTTCTGATGTATTTTAGACTACTTCCAGATTCTATTGTGACCAGCTTATTTGTTAGTTCTTTCTTTGGTAGAACAGTTTTTTGTATGTGATGTGTGCTCTCACACTTCTGGCTTCTGTACATGCTAGTCCCCCTGCCTAGCATAAACTCCCTCCCTCTTCTATGTGGAGAACTCTTGCTTACTCTTCAAGTCTCAGCGTATGCTCCATGTTTTTGTGGAATCTCTTCTGCTTCTGTAAGCCTGAATTAGATGCCCTCCTCCATTCCCCCATAGCCTTTCTGCTATTGTATAATTACCCTGTGCCTTGATCATCTATTTAACATATCTGCTTCCCCGACTAAACTATAAGTACCCTGAGGGACTAAGAATAATTGATAGTGGCATCCCTGGTACCTAGCATAGTGCCTGGCATTCAGCAGGAACTGCTGTAATCAGACAGACCTTCATTTGAATCCAGCTCTGTCACTTCCTAGCTGTGTCCTTGGGCAAATTACTTCACCTTCTAAATCGCAGTTTATGACCTGTCATATAGGCATCATGATACCCACCACGTGTTTATACATGCAGAGTTGTTTCATTGCATCCTCACCACAACACGTGAAGACCTTTAGTTATCTCACTTGCTCCTCATGAGGGATGTAGGGCAAATATTATGAGCTCCATTTTCTAGAAGAACCAACAGAGGTCCAGAGAAGTGAAAGGGAATTTTCCAAGATGGCAGGGTAAATAAGTGGCAGAGCCAGAATCCAAATTTGAATCTCCCAGAAGCTTGGAAGCTTGCTCTTTGCCTGCAAATTGGAAAGGGCATGGCTCCAGAGCTCCTGGCTCCTAAGCCAATATGTGGGTATTGTGTAGTGCCTTCAGAGAAGACTGGCACCCCCTGGACAACATGATTTGCCCCACTGAAGGAAATAGAGAGCAGTTTCACTTTCCCTCCAGTCTTCCTTAGCCCAGGGGCTCTTGGCTACCTCACCTTCTCAGTCAAGTAGCAGGAAGCAATGCCTCACTGTTCAAGGTTGGAAGGAGGAGAAATGTAGGAACTTTCTTCTATGAGGAGCAGCTGAAGGCTGGGCCTGCTTGTGGAGAGATTCTGAGAGGGAAGGCGAGCACAGGAACCACTACCTACTGTTTGTCAGCCACTTTATCATGTGTCCATTAATTAAGATAACAAATATTTACTGAACACCTATTATCTGTGAGGTGAGCACTGAATGCTGGGGGTGCGGCAGTGAATGGGACCAGAGGGCGAGGACACAGATGGCAAACAGGTGATAACCATGAAGAACACATGGTAGTCTTCACATTTTATGGATGAGGAAACTGGGTCTCAGAGAGGACAAAACACAGATTTGTTCCACTTTAAACCTGATACTGGCCGGGCGCAGAGGCTCACGCCTGTAATCCTAGCACCGTGGGAGGCTGAGGCAGGAGGATCACTCAAGATCAGGACTTCGAGACCAGCCTGAAAATAACCCAAGCATCCTTTTATAGCAGAATGGTTAAATAAACTGTGGTACATTCATGCAATGAAACACTATGAAGGCACTTAAAAAAGTGAAATAGACTATATTAATTGACATGCAAATATGCCCAAGAATGCTGTTGAGTAAAAAAACGCAGGTTATAAACCAATCCATAGAGTGTAAATGGTGTGTGTGTGTGTGTGTGTGTGTGTGTTATCCTGGATTATATTAATTAAAATATTTCTAGAAGAAGGGAGGTAACAGTTTGTTTCTACATTGGGAAGAATCCTCCACGGTCCAGGTTTGGGCATGGCATGTTAAAAGGCAGGTGACAAATTGGAGTCTGTCTAGAGGGAAGTAAGTAGGCTGAGAGAGAGTAGAACACAAGTCAGGGAAATAGTTGAAGGATCTGGGGACAGAGAGGACAGAAATCCCAGGAAAACGGATTTTGACTTAAATAAAAGAATCTCTTTTTTTCCCTTTTCTTTTCTTTTTTTTTTTTTAGCTTAACAGCTTTTAAGTCAGACTTAAATAAAAGAATCTCTTTAAATGCCCCAGCTCTCCTGTAATTGAGTAGGCTATCTAGCTAGGAATAGGGAGTGACCTTCTCATTACTGGAACTGTGCGAAGAGATGGCCAGAAAATCAGTTAGATGACCTCTGAGTCCATTCCCTTCTAGTTTTTGAGAGTCTCAGACTTGATAAATATTGCAGACTTGCCTACCTGAGGCTAATGGGAAAGACAAGGGCAGGGGCTCCAGAGACTAAAGCCCAGTGGGACCTGCAGTGAGTCGGAGCAAAGGCCACAGTCAGCCTGGCTTTCCACCCCTATCCCCTGAGAGAGATCTCTTCTCCCCTCCCCTCCCTGACTGGACCCGGGCTCCCTGCCCCACCAGCCCTTCCCTTTTCCCATAGAATCTGACCTGTGGAAACTGCAGGGCTTCTGCCACTGAGATTGGAATTCCCTCCTCCCCTTCCCTCTTTCTGGGTCAGACAGTTTAAATTGGTCCGTTATTAGGCTGAATAGGTATGCGGTTGGTTACCTAGACAGTGTGATCTCAAGAGTACTAGACCTATCCCGTTTCAAGATACCTCCCAAATGTCTGATTTTTCATTAGTGCTTTGTCCTTTGAATCTTGAATGCTTTCCAAAATTCCTTTACAAAAATGCCAATAATTACGGGAAGGAGATCACCTTAAGCTGCCAGGAAAGGGGAGGGGTGGAGGAGGGCTTCTGCATTCTGCACAAGGCCACTTCTGAGTATCTAGAGGAAGTTTTGTATGCTGGGAGGCTGGGCAAGGCAAGAGGGGGAGGAAGCCTTTAGGGAGGAGTTTTTCTATCCAGGGGCCCAAGTACTCTGTGGTTAAAGCTTAAAACAGCTAGACTCAGTAGTTCCTAGTCTCCATCGCACATTTGAACTGCCCAGAGAGCTTTTAAAATTACTGATGCCCAGACTTCACTCAAGCTAGGAGGTTCTGATTTAATTGCCCTGGGATGGGGTCTGGGCGTAGTTATTTTTGTACAACTTCCCAAGTGATTCTAATGTGCAGCCAGGGCTACGAGCCACTAAACATAGAGAAACCTAGCCAGATGTAATCTAGCTTGAGGGAGAAGATACAGGGGCTGGGTTAGCCTCCTGGTCCTTTGTAGGGCAGGACCCGTGGGAAGGGATGGCACTACTGCACTGCTCCCCAGCTACAGCCCCTTGCCTCAAAGGTAATTGAGGGTTGGAGGGCTAGTTACTTGTGCAGGGTGACCAAACTTTCTGGTTTGCCTGCGACTTTCCGGGTTTTAAAATTGAAAGTTCCACATCCTTGGCAAACTGGAAGGGTTGGTCATCCTACACAGGGTGACTGCAAGTATTTAAACCTTAAGTCATTTGAGCACTGATTAAGAAAACTACTTTCTCTCCCTCAGTTTTCTCTTCTGTGAAACAGGGCTAGCCTTTAAATGCTTGTTCTGCCTCTCTCACCTGCTACTGTAAAATGGAATAACGTTAGTAAAAGGGCTCATTGATCTGTAAAGCACGTCTGGATGGAATGTTATAAATAATATGCAGTACCTGCCAGGCTGAAAAGGTCATAGGATGCCTGCTACTTAAATCTGTAATGTCTATTGAGGTGACAGCCTGGCTGTCATTTATCCTTTCCTTCTTTCCCATGGGTTCCTTTACCTCATCCTCCAAATTCTGGGATATCAGAGTTGGAAGGGACAACAGATACCTCTCAGTCTTGTCCCACCATCAAACAGATGGAGAGATGGATGCCTAGAGAGGTAAAATGACTGATCCAAGATCATACAGCTCATTAGCAGCAGAACTGGTGTTCAAACTCAGCACACCATGATGTCTAGCTCCTTCATCTCAGAGTTGCATATTACTGGCCAACCACCAGTCTAGCTCCCATAAGGCCATATGTCCTTTTTGGGACACTGTATTTTTACTTCTCCCACAAACACTCTCTGAGTACAAAGAGGAGAAGAAGCTCAAGGGACTGTGGGAGCTCAGGGCAGGGGAATGGAATTCGGCCTGGGGAGAACTTCTCAGATGAGGTGACCTTAGACTAGAAGAAAAGTAACAGTTCTCCAGGTAAACAGGAGAAGCCAGCAGAGAAAGGACATCCTAGGCAGTGAGAATAACATGTTCAATGGCCCAGAGGAAGCAGAAAACATGGCTTTTTGGTCCCATCCAGGGGTGGTATGACTGGACAGCAGGTGATGGGCAGCTGGACAAGAGATGAGGCTGATCATAGTCTGTAGTTGTCAAAACATCATTGAAGTGTTCTAAAGTAGGGTCAGATATTTAATGCTCTTTCACCACTTATAACTCCAGGACAAACAGAGAGGGGTTAATAAAACAATGGGAAAGTTACAGAATTACCTTCAATCTCAGAACAAGATTAATACTCACTCTCCTAGCCCAAACTGAGTATTGAAGCTGATGCCTAGCCCAGCCCTGATTCATCCCTAGGACACTGGAATGGGAGGAGGCCCAGCCCCACCCTCCCCTGTCTAGGCTGAGTCTAGGCTAAGCCATGTAGACTCCGGGCCCAGGCTGGCAGGCCTTTAGGTTGTCCCTCCCCGAGTATGCTTCCCAGGCTGCTCTAGGCCAGGAGTCCAAAACCCTTCTGTTCTGGGACTGGCAGGTACTGGCCCCTGACAATGTATCCTCCAAGATCTCTGCTTTGGCTCTTGTTTCCATTGGCATCAGTGGAGTTTTCCCATCTCTTTTCTGGACTTCACGTAATGATCCCTCCAACTCCCAGGTCCCCATAGCACAAAGTTCTCTGTCTTTCTGCCCCATGGGTTTTCCCTAAGAATGTTTTCTTGGGGCAGTTGGATGTCCAAAGCATTATGGGAGCACAGAGAAGAAAGGGATTTTCTGTGGAGGGTGATGGTGGGGGGAGGCTCCACAGAAAAAGTGACATTTGACTTGGTCAGGTGGAAAAGGATTATGAAATTGAGGAAACAGAAGGCTTGAAGGCACAGAACTTTGAACTTACATGGGGATGCTTACGTGTGGATCCACCATAGAGAAAATGCATGGTGAAGGATGGGGGAGGGAATATTTAGATGCCCTACTACCTCCTGGGCATCTCCAGTGGGTCATAGGTACCTCAAATTCATCATGTCCAAAAACTTCATCCTCTTCCCTCTGCTCCACAAACTGGTCCTTTTCGCTTCTAATCACTGAGTCCTATCTATTCTATATCTTTAATCTCTCTTTAATTTATCCTGTTGTTTCCACTTCTTTTTTTTTTTTTTATTTTTTGAGACAGAGTCTCACTCTGTTGCCCAAGCTAGAGTGAGTGCCGTGGCGTCAGCCTAGCTCACAGCAACCTCAAACTTCTGGGCTCAAGCAATCCTTCTGCCTCAGCCTCCCAAGTAGCTGGGACTACAGGCA